>CAAAJI010000459.1:29852-42504 GCA_900642245.1 Fragilaria radians | reverse complement strand
GATTAACGACACATCGAATGATTGGGCGCGTAGGTAACAACATTTCACCCCCATACTTCCAACTACATAATGTAGTCATCGCCCTGTCATTATTGATCACACTATTAATCATAAATTATGGGCAGGAAAAGGTTTGGTTGATCAACAAAGGCAAAGGCTTGGGTAAAATTGGCCTTATTTCAATGGTTCGAAATGCCTCCAATGCCTCTCATTCTTGGGAGAAGAATCCGCCACTAAAGACGATAGATCCAATTCAATTGAATATCCCTGAAGCAAAGAAAGACGTTAATTCTACAGTCAATTTAGGAATCAATTTGACGACGCGCTTTGTCCTTTTTCTGTGCGATGCAACTTATTTTCCTGGAGCTGTTGCTTTGATGGAATCGTTATCAGCCTCTATGAATTCCACCAAATTACCACCATTAGTCATGATTGTAGGAAATACAACAATTAACGCATCACAGGTTTCCATCCTTGAGACTTTAGGCGCTCAAATCAAACGCTTAGACTTGCCAAGCGATTTAGCTGAGGCTTTGGACCATTTAACCTTTCGAGATCCACGTTGGGAGGGTGTGTTTTCAAAATTTCTTTTATTCAAGCCTGAAATTGTAGAATGCGATGTAGTATTTTACATCGACACTGATGCCGTTGCGCGGGGGAATCTAATGGACTGTATGAAAGATTTGCTGCAACCATTTTACTCTAATCCACACCTGATTCTCATGGCTGTTGGTGATCGTATATACTTCAATAATGGAGTCATGTTGGCTAGGCCTAGCACAAGTACCTACAACTACATGGTGTCTATGGTCCGAAACGGCACTTGCGATAGTAATTGTACAGAGCCTGAGGCCATGACGAAGATGAAACGCATTATCAAATCTGATCAAGAAGTTGTTATTGAATACACTGAGAGATTTCCAGAAAAATTCCTCCCGATCGAAAAAAATTCTCCTCTCAATCTTCGACCACTTCATAGTCCACAAGACAGGTTCCCCCAATGTTCGATAGTTCATTATGCTAGTAGACCCAAGCCATGGGAGGTCTTATTTGGACAAGAATTTCATTTTAAGGCATTACCTGAGAAAAAAATTTCAAGCACATTCATCCAATCTAATATTACGAATCATACTATTCCCGAATGGGCACTTTATGTTTGGAGGGATTACTGGAATGGAAGTTTTCGGCGTTTGAACATTTCAAATTAGGAACACAAACAAATGCAATATTGGAATCATTAACTTAAAGCTTTTACTCAAATATTGAATCTGATTCTTAGCATTTACATACCAGCAATGATGACGTAATTTCCTTCTAACAAAGAATTTTGATTTAGTCCAACTGTAGTTGTGAGGTGCAGAACGAAAGTTAAGATTGAACATACATGATGATGGAACTGGATGTGAATTGTGAAATTCATTTTCACGTATAGTATGAATTTTTAAGAAGGCAACAACAAGTCACGTCTGCTTGAAAAACTTTAAGATGACTTGATATTTCACTCTAAGTGTCTCTTGAAGATATTTGACGTGCCAGCTGTTTATTGGGAGACAATTTTTGTGTGGTCATAAGGCCTTGACAAACACTAGCAGTTAATGCACATTCCGCTCATGCTTCACTTCTCTGGTGTCATAATTCGCATTAATTAAACCAGTCTTCAGCACTATGTTGAAGCCAACTAGATGAATCTAAAGCAATGGAACAAACTTGACATCTTGGAGGTTAATTTGGACTGTCTGCTCATTTACATCAGTATCATTGCACCTCAGATTTCCTATCCTTGTAGGCTCTAGGGATTTAGCGTACAGGATTATCAAAGAGAATTGGAATTGTTAAATATAAGGGAAATTGTAAGTACCAAATGGTCAAACTAAAGGACTAAGAGGCAAGTCCCTTGTGAGGGAATATACAAGACCCGAAAGCTTTGTAAGCGTCACACTGGGGCGTTCATTTGATGGGTTGGAATAAAGTGTGCATAGCATCCCAGTACATTTGATGGGCTACGATAATATGTTTGTAGCATCCAAGTATAGTTGATGGGTTACAATAAAGTGTTCATAGCCTACTATCACTTCCATCATAGTTATTGCTTACAAAATTCTGTAATCGAGTTGACAATGTGCTTATAGAGTTTGTTTACAAAAAACAAATCATCTATGCCATGTATTGAATCTTTCTCATCCAATTGTCAGTGAAGTGAGTTGTCAAAGTTATATAATTTGATAATGCCACAAATGACGGAAAGAATCAATATCAAGGTCAAACGCCGATAAAGTATTAAACTCATGTCGTATCACCAAAGAATCACTCATCACTAGCAACTCGTGGATCATATAATCCCTTGTTGGTATCTAAGTGTTGTTACTTTCCAACAGCTTCATACATTTGTTCCAGTAATGCGTCCAGGCGCTCAGAGCCCATTCAGGAATAGTCTTATTACTTATCATACTCAGTTCGACCTGTGAAATTCTTGGTGAATCAGTTTTCAGTAATTTCAATGGAAAACCTTGTCCATCGGAATCTGAAAGCCAAATTTCCCATGGCTTAGGTCTGCCAGCGTAATGAACAATAGAGCAACTTGGAAACATATCGTAGGGATTGTGCATGGGCCGATAGTTGAAGGAGGATAGATTTCTTATTGGTTGATATGTTTCGGGAAACCGCTCAGTATATTCTACAAAAACATCTTGATCTGTTCTGATACGACGTTTCATCTTAGTCATGGCCTCATGCTCTGTACAGTTAGTATCGCAAGTCCCGTTCCGAACCATGGACACCATGTAGTTGTAGGTATCTGTGCTAGGCCTAGCCAACATTACTCCATTATTGAAGTACGTACGATTTCCAACAGCCATAATTCTAAGTTGTGGATTAAAGTTAAATTGATGAAGCAAATCGTGGATACACTTCATTACATTCCCCCGTACAATCGCATCAGTATCAACGTAAAAGATAACTTCACATTCCACAATTTCAGGCTTAAACAGTAGAAATTTAGAAAAAACACCCTCCCAACGTGGTTTCATGATCGTTAAATGTTTCATCGCTTCCATTAATTCAATTGGAAGATCCAAAAGTTTGACTTGAGCACCCAATATCTCAAGGATGGATACCTGTGATGCGTTAATTGTTGCATTTCCTGCAATCATGACCAATGGAGGTAAAATCTTTGCATGTAAGGTTCTTGATAATGATCCAATTAAGGCCATAGCTCCGGAGAAATAGCTAGAATCAAAGAGAAAAGTAACGAATCGGGTTCGGGGCATGATGATAGAATCAGATGTTTCATTACTTCCCTTCGCTGATAAGGTCTCTGAAATTATTTGCTTTGAATTCTGGGATTGAAGTAGCAATGTTGGAGGGAAAGTTGAAATATTTCGTTCAACAGAGATGATACCAGTTTTATGAAACGTTGGACGAGCAAGGAAGATTTCCCGACCGTAGAAGTTCAAAGGTACCATCAATAGGCAACACATGGAGAAAAGAAGGTAACTTTGAAGGCTGTAAAAAGGCAATGGAGAGTTCTCCATATTGTTGCATATCATCGCATACGGCAACGTAAATTGTTTTCTATTTTTCAAAGCTATTGCCAAGGCAATGCGTGACGATGATTTAACTAACGAGCAACGAAAGTTTGACACGATTCATGTAACAACACAGTTTTATGGTTTTAAGGCCCAACAAACTACTTTTTAACCGTGATCCACCAGATTCATGTAACTAACAGAATGTTGTAGCTGTTCAGGAGAACGTCTATTTTCCAAGCACTTACAAGCACACCTTGCAATAGGAACAAGTGCGCAACGTTCGACAAAACAATTACACCTTCAAGTGACTACTAAAACATTACCATAACTTTCCATAACTACTTTCAACAAAGTCAACCACTTACAACAAATTCAAACCCTTTCAGCAAAATCAACCAATTCTGCTGTTGGAATATAAACGCTGTAGTGAAGAAATCAAAATAAAGTTGTTGTTGATGAAAGGTCAATTATCATTTTTCTGTTAACTTCAATTCTGTAATTTCTTTATTTGAATAAAATTTAAAGAAATTAGACAAATGAAGGATTAACATCATAACAGTCATCCCAAACATACAATAATCTTATTCATTCATATGACGAATGCAGATTATACAAGTAAGCATGCTTTTCAAATCATTTGAATCATTATAATTGCAGCCTGATTGTTAGAGCGTCACTGGAATGCATTACTCATACCTTCCATTGACAAAGCAATATTTGTTTATGAAGCATAATAGCGTCGAGGTTCTTATCCATGATGATTTTATGAATTATTCATGTTTTTTTGAAACTCTACGATCCTAGAATATTGACCCATAGAACAAGGCTCAAACAGGTCATTACTGAATATGTCAAGTAAATCATGAAGACAGTGGGTCCCAAGAGAAGCACAAACACAAGAATGTATCTATACTATCAAGGTCTATCAATATGTATTGTAAGAAGTAATGGACACTGGATGCTGTTGTGACAGTGTGGTAGTAATCTATTGAGATTGTTGGAACACATGTTGTTCTAAGAGGTATAACCTTTTAGTAACTTTGTAGCTATAGTAGTAAACTACATTTTGGAGGGGGCTTTGGATGCTTTGTATCATTCTGCAGGAAAGACTACCATGATGATAGAGTCATTGACATCATCACCAAGCAATGTCTCTTCTCCTTGGGATACTCATTAGTGCAGCTACAGAAGTCTGCACGGAGAAGTGTGCAACAAAATAGATGAGCTTGGATGCAAAAACTGAGCTTTATTTCAACAATATCGTTTCGTGTCCTACTACAGCAAAGAATAGTAAGATGAAGTCAACTTTGAAAAAATATTGTGAAATATATATATTTGTTGGAGTCAATGGATGTAAACCTATTCATTGATCTTCCTACAAAATTGTATTTGCCATTTAATGAATAGTAGGTACATTGGAATTATTGAAGATATCCTATGGCGATACAAAAAGTATCTAATAAGCGTTTCTGAATCATTCCATGTTCTCCAAAATATTAGCTTTGAACTTGATAAAATAAGTTCATGTGTATCTCAAGAAACATAATTTAGAGAGATAGGTAACACCAGTTCTTTAACATCTGCTTCTTAATCTTCATGAATGAAGAAGCTTCCCAAAAAATAAGAACTTCCATGAAGTGATGTCTCATGGCTGTTCTCATGGCAATTCTCAGTGTTGCTTGAGTGCTACTGATTTAAATTGTTCTCAAATTTCACTTCACCATGACTAGAAAGTTAAGATATCATGTCTTGCACATACATGAATCGTCCTGTCAGCATTTTTAGGAAGTCATCGATATCCCTATACATATCAGGTTATTTTTAGTGTCATGGGTAAGGGTAGTAGTCAAACTGTATTTCGATCCCATTCCTTTCCTTTCTCCAACAAGAGTTTCGATTTTTATGGACCTAGCTTGGATTTTGGGTCAACATTTACATCATCTCTAATTTGAAAAAGACACCATGTCTTCCTCAACCAAGACTAAGAGTCAACAACTGCAAGCATCAGCATCCGCTGAATCTGCTTCCATCTTTCCCAAGGCTGATTTGGCACAAAAGATTCATCAACTGACTAAAATGTCTTGTGGTACCTTAGAATCCGACAAGAGCAATATGCTTACGCTGACAAAGGAAGTTCAGGATGAAATTTTGAATGAATGGGAAAATCCATATCTATATCTTTCTCTACAAGAATCCTTATCATGGGAGGGATCATCCGTATCGTCGTCGTCGTCGTCGTCGTTCACAACGAAACTTCAAGATTTGAAAACAAAACATGAGGAAACCTTGGTCACATTGGAAACCAAGGTTCAAGATGCAAAGGAACATGCAGGTGATATGGAAGTACTCGACGCACGATTGGAAATGGCACGATTTGCTGCCAAGTCTTGTCGTAAGGAAACTGCCATGGACTTGTATCAAAAAGTATTGGACTTGCCCAAATTATCGACTGGAAAGACGATTGACGCATTGATGGAGTGTTCACGTGTCGCATCATTCTATGGGAATGTTATTGAAAATGCCTCCATGATTGAAAGGGTACGTAAATATACAAACTAAATGAGCAATCTAAGTTGCTGCTAAAGTATGTATACATACTCCTTCGAGTGAAAAACCTATGGTTAACTTTACACGAATCACAACAAGTACATTCGTTTCTGACTCTTGTTTCTCCAACTGCAGGCATCCAAGTTAGCGGAACAAGGTGGAGACTGGGACAGACGTAATCGTTTGAAAGTATACACGGCACTTTCCAAACTTTTGGCACGTGATATCAAGGGCGCTTCGGAACTTTTGGCTGATTGTATTGCCACTTTTTCCTGTAATGAGCTTTGTTCCTATACTGAATTTCTCGTATACACCATTCTATCGAACATTCTTCATCTCCCTCGTCCTGCTCTCAAGGCCAAGTTGATTGATGGACCGGAAATTTTGACGGTTCAGAGAGAAATTCCAGAAGTCTTTCAACTGATGAATGCACTCTACGACTGTGATTATAAGGCCTATCTACATTCTATGGTTAAAGTTCACAAGGTACTCATTGCCGATCGTCTTTTAGAACCTCATGCAGGTTATTGGATGCGAGAACTTCATGTCCTAGGTTACAAGCAATTCTTGGATTCTTATCAATCTGTGACTCTCTCATCCATGGCAGTATCCTTTGGAGTTTCGACTGACTATTTAGACCTACAATTAAGTCGTTTCATCGCTGCCGGTCGTCTAACTGCCAAAATTGATAAATTTGGTGGTGTCGTCGAAACCAATCGACCTGATCGTAAGAATGCACAGTATCGTGCTATTATCCAAGATGGTGATGCCTTATTGAACCGAATTCAGAAGTTAGCACGTGTGGTTGATGTGTAGGTTATCTAGCATTACCCAAGACAAACCACTGCTCGAACCTCTAAAATATTATCTCTACAGTAACAATAAAGATTTTAAGTAACAGTCAGAGATGAATATATTGTTGTAGTCTACAATTTCCTCCTTTCTCTTTAAACACTTTTTGATTTAGGCACATACCATAAACCAAGTAAAGTTTGTGATTGGATTTTGTTTCCATCTAGCTTGCGCATCGGAACTTTCTGCCGAGAACTCGTGATGATGATGATGATTCCTCTCACTCCATTCTTTGGATCATTATTGGACATAAACGTTTATTCCTTCATATCTCCTTCATTTAATCACATTGCCATTTTAAAATTTCTCTCACTCTAGTATCATTTCAATACTAAAGCTTGCATGAGGATATGTCAGTTAAGTTATCCTTGAATCAGCTTGTCCATAAGATTCTTTCTTTTAGAAAGATAATTGAGAGCAGTAGTATATATCCTTCAGAAAATGAATTGGCTTAAATGGAGTTAACCTTGCCAATGAATGATAAAACAAGTAAGGGAAAGGTGGCGTCTAATTTTGCTTAACGGGTGCAAAAACAAGGAATATATATTGATGGCAATGCTTTCATTTCATGTGAAGAGCAAGTTTCAACACGTATCTGCACCCCTTTAGTCAAAAATGGAAAAACAATGTTGCCAATGTGCTTTGGAGAAGGGAGAGACCCTAAGATTTAGATTACTGAACTTAAGGGCTAATGCATGACGCTTGAAAAACTGGTATCTAGAATCAAGGATAACCAGTTTATGATACATATCTTGAATCAGATGACTTTGAACTACATTTTCTCACTTGCAATAATGGAGAGGCGTATAAATGGCAGCATGAGTCCTCTCACAATAGATGAAATTAGGGATGATTTGAATCTAAGGTTTGAAAGATAAAATATGAAATCTAATGAAGAAAAAGAAAATGTAACATATTCAAGGCGTTGCTTTATTTAGAGGACAGTTTAAAGAAAAATGTAGAAATTGTGGCATGATTATTCAGAAAGTACAAAAAAGCAAAAGTTAAAGTTCTACAAACTGGTACAAATCAAGAAAATTGGAACAATGACGCTGATTGCCATCGGGCAGGGCATTTGAAAAATACTTGTGTCAAGTAAATCCAACCGTAAAAACAATAACGGTGCGACGAGAAGCAATTAGAAAAAAAAATCGAGGAAATTTTGACTCCAACCGTGTTTGTCGCCTTTGCAACAACTTCTAATCAAGGAAATTTTGTAAGTGACGTATAGATGCGGTCACTACTATCCTTTTGTGGAAGGATTAACCAATGATAGAGAAATCAATGATGATTGGAAATTAACAATCAATGTGTTCCACAAAGATTGGTAATTTGAAAGTGAGGTGACTGAAGTTAACGGAAACAAGTTCACCGTAACCTTCAAGGAAGTAAAATATGTCCCAGAGCTTTGTGCTGATTTATTCAGTCTCTATACAGCTATCAAGAATGGATTCAAGCTTAGCAGCAATAACATTTCGATTTTTTTGTCCAAGGGTCCAGTTTTGTCAACCTTTAAACAGAACAATCTCAGCATTGAATGGTTTTGTTACCGGTGTTGAGGTGAGTGTGCTATCCAGAGCGGAGTAGTGAATACTATGATTGGTAAGATGTGATAGTAATTACCATCACAAAAAGTTTAGACATTGTGGTTTTGAAAATCTTAAGGAAACTGCCAAGAAGTGTAATTTGAAACTGTTGGAAGAATTTGACTGTGTGAAGACTGTTTGATTGCAAAGGCGAGGCAAAAGAATCTTAGTCAAGTTTGGTCAAGAGGTTTGATTCCCGGAGAGAGAATCTACATTGACATTAATTGAATAAGTGAGAGAAGCTTTGGAGGTGCCAATTTTTTAGCACTTGTTGTGGATGATTACCCAGATTTCTGTTGGAGCTTGATTTTAAAGAATAGATAGGATGTTAATGCAAAGATAAGAAACTTATTGACAAATCTAAAGATTGCTGGTTTGAGAAAACAAGTCTATGAAAGACAACAAGGATATTAAGACTTTTGGTGTTATATTCAAATTCTCTGGTCCAAGGACTCCTCAGAGAAACCGCTCAAGCTGAAAGAAGATGTTGGATGTGTTTGCAGCTGAATTGTGTAGGCAAAAAGGAAAAACTCAGCAACAAGATCTGGGAAGAATGTGCCATGACGACAACTTATTTGTCAAATATATCTGAACTAGAGTGTCCATTGAATTACTTTTTGGAAGCAAGCCAATACTGAGTACAAATTTGAAGATATTTGGTGAAGTTGGAGTGGTAACAATGATGGACAAGATTCAAGCCAAGTTGACAAATCGGGAAATTACGTGCACTTTTGTCGGTTTTACTGAAAACTGTCAACAATGCGAGCTTAAAGATCTTGCTTATTGCAAAACTTGTTTGGAAGATGCTAGAGTTTAACTCTACGCATTTCGTGTAAAGTGCTAGAGAATTTTTCAGGAAGTTGATTCAGTTTTTGAAGGTTAGTGGTTGTATTGGGAGTAAAACCGACCCCTGTTTGTTGACAAAGTGGGATGCAAAGTTGAGAATATTTTGATCACAGGCATCTACGTTGACAATTGCCTAGTCCTCTGTATGGAAGAAAGTGTTTCACGGCTGAATGTTGAGTTGAAGGAGCATGTGTTTAAGCTGAAGGTTGATGAAAAGGTTGTTGACTACTTGAGTTACCAAGCTGTAAGATTGGAAATGGAAAATACAATTGTGATGGTTCAACGCCATTTCGTGAATCAATGGATTCAAAAATTTGGAGAGGGTTTCAAGTACTGAAGCAGAGTATGCTGTCATCTCTGAAGTGGTCAAGGAGAATAACTTCATACATTATCTATTGAAATATATTTATGTTGAAGTGATTTTGCCAATTGCTGTTGAACAACATAATGTTGGCTAAATAGTCATGTCAGAAAATTGGTTGACTGGCGTTTGTACCCGGCATGTTGATACACAATATCATTTTGTCCACGAACTTATAGAGGATGTTTGTATCTATTGAATTAGTTTTGCTTTGTTGAGAATGACACTGATTTGTTTACCAAGAACTTTAGTCAAAAGTTATAAGAAAAGCATACGAAGAAGTTTGAGTTTCTGCGAGAGATTGCAATGCAAGGAATCAGTGAAAATCCCAAATATTTCCTTTCCTTCTTGATTTATGAAATTCTTGATTCCTTGCATCAAATCCAAAAGAAGGGCATAGCCCTGTGCTACCGCACCAAAATATTACTTGTAATTATTCAATGAGCCTACGGAGATTTCTCCTAACATGAGAGTAGATGAGGATGATATTATTGCTTTGAAGGAGACAATAACAAGTTTGGTGCCAAGTGCTGAACGGTCCTAAGTGAAAGTGGTTGAAAGGCTGGGCAATATAGATTGAAAAGTATCAAACCTGCTCCTTGTCAATGAATTAAATATATTTGCAATGGAATAGTTTTGATGACTACTTTATTAAAGTAGTGTAGTCCACAAAAGAGATAGAAGTGGAGCTTATGTAAATACATCTGAGCTGGTTGATCATTTGGAAGGATGGTTGGAGAAGAACTGTATGAGATAGAACTCTACACATGACCGGAAACCTACCGATTCAACATTGTAAGGAAAAACCAAAGAAATTGAAGAGATTGATAAGACAATGCAGTCTATGTACGGGTCTAAAGTTTCCAATCTATTTGTAACCAATATTGCATGAGAGAGCTAAGGAAGGACATGAATAGTCCTGCTATGGATCTCTTCAAAAGAAAGCTGAAGATTATCAAGAATGATATTCCACTTGAAGATTGAACCAAAAGGATGTGGAGGAAAATTTGGTCTTAATTTTAATTGAAAGAGTGAAAGGGATGAACATTCTGAAATTCAAATCAGAATTACTAGGTACATCTTTTGTATGTTAGGTAGTTCCGTACTTTTAAGATAAAAATTGCCTTTTCATAGTTCCAGCAGTGAGGCCAAATGCATTCCTCTGTCTGAGTTCAACTTGTCTTCCATCTGTTAAATGAGAAAATACTGCAAATTATGGTAAAGATGCATTCGCTGAAGACAGATTCATGAAGGCCATACCGATAATGCCTTAAGGGAAGTGATACTGATACCTCTACAAAACTGTTAGAAGTGCGGTTACTAGAGAATTGAGGAACTAAGTTAAATTATGATTGAGCAAGAGAATTGTCCTTACAAGCAGAAATTACTCGGAAGCAGTTATTTATATTAGCTAACCACATTTTCAGTAGAAGTTTTTTAAGATGTGTCAATTCAAGCATATTACAATATTCCATTTAAGGAAAAAACAGTGATTAAAATTGAACAACCTAGTCAAATAGTAGCAATGCAAAAGGAGAAATCCGGAAAAAAGTTTGAAGTAGCTTTTCTAGCCAAAGAAAAAGAAAGGCTTCAATCCTGATCCTACATACATGGCAATAGAGATTAAGAAATAAAATAATGAAATATATGTCTCTTGTTAACTTTTTACTCTCTTGTAAGTTTCCTTTCAACACCTAAACACATGTTGATGCTACATTTGGTGCTTTGACATCAGACAGCAGAGCACACTGGTTCATGGGGGTAAGTTCAGCATAGGCTTGGAGCTTCTGTGGAATTGCGGTAACAACACCTCCGTATTCTGCACCTGCAGCATTCCACATGCGTCCCAAGAAGCAAGAATCAATGCATCCTTTGCTATCTACCTTGGCTGCACAGTGGCGCAATCCATTCATGGGGTTGGCAGAGAATTCCTGGACATAGAACTTCTTTCCCGTGTAAAACATATCAACTCGCATGTAAACTCCAATTCTGTTGCCAAGTTTCAAAGCTGTTTCAATCATTTCCTTCAACAAACATGGATCAACCTTGGGAATACTGCCACACATGTACATATTCTTAATTGATCCTGATTTCAGTTTTCCTGTTTCAAAGTCAATTGCTGTGCATTTAGACTGACTATCCATAAAGCCCACTCCACCAGGTTCAAAGCATCCAAATTTATCAAGGCGATTCCACTCAGTATCTACAACCGCATAGCATGGGCAATCTCCATCACGACCATGGATGATATCAATAGCTGCAACTGAGCCATTCATAACATGAAACTTTAATTCAGTTGGCAACACTTTTCCAACAAATTCTTCTACTATGATCTTGGTTGCTTGCATCTGAGCAAGAGAGGTCATAGTATCATTATACGTCATTTCAATCTTCTGAATAAGGTCAAACATTGTATCTGATCTCAATCCTGATCCTGTTTCATTGACAAGAACAAACACTCCCTGATTGGAATGAAAGTTTGTTGCCTTGATAACAATTCCATCCAGATCTCTAGTAAAAACCTTCTCCACCAGGCACTGATACAAATCATCAACATTTGTCTCGCAACAGAATATTTCCGGGACGCGAACATTTTGATCAACAGATAATAAATATCCTGCTATCTTATCCTCAAGATTATGAAACCAATACCCATTAGTGGTTAGAGATGATGCAGCATTCCTGAACAATGAAGTACGCTGCTGCACCAAATAGGGGAATGAAATCAGGGGATCACAATAATCTAGAGCAGTGATGAGTGAAAGAAATGAATCAATGTGGAGATATCATGCAGACTTACCAGTAGAACGAAATGGGGCACATATAGAACAGGTGGGTGAACCAGAAACAACACTTTCACAATATGATGGAGGACTAGTCACAGTTTTTGTCAAAGAGGCATCAACAAAGCTATTTCCCTTATCTTCTTCTTC
>CAAAJI010000459.1:0-26576 GCA_900642245.1 Fragilaria radians | reverse complement strand
GGAGTTGTAGGACTTGATGTTGGGGATTGTGTTGGTGCTGAAGTTGGATCAACACTAGGGAATGGAGTTGGTGGAGGTGTTGGCCAGGGGACAGGAGTAGATGTTGGTTCTGAAGTGGGCTGCGCTGTTGGAGTATTTGTTGGGATTCCAGTGGGATTGCTTGTTGGTAAGTCAGTTGGTAAGGAAGTGGGACTGGAGGTCGGAGTTTGAGAAGGAGTAAAGGTTGGGTTGTTAGTGGGATTTGATGTTGGGGAGAAAGTTGGCATTAATGTTGGATCAACGCTGGGGAATGGGGTCGGAGGAAGTGTAGGCCAAGGGACAGGTGTGGATGTTGGCGTTGATGTTGGCTGCGCTGTTGGGATATTTGTTGGTTCTGATGTAGGATTTTGAGTGGGCTGTGACGTCGGGTTTCCTGAGGGAGTGTTGGTTGGCTTTCCAGTAGGGGAACTTGTTGGATTGCTTGTTGGTAAGGAAGTTGGACTGGAGGTTGGAGATTGAGAAGGATTAAAAGTTGGGTCTTTAGTAGGGTTTGATGTTGGGGACAAAGTTGGCATTAATGTTGGATCAACACTAGGGAATGGGGTTGGAGGAAGTGTTGGCCAAGGGACAGGTGTGGATGTCGGTGCTAAAGTGGGCTGAGCTGTCGGAATGTCTGTTGGTTTGGATGTAGGACTTTGAGTAGGTTCTGATGTCGGGTTTCCAGAGGGAGCATTTGTTGGCTTTCCAGTAGGAAAACTTGTTGGATTGGGTGTTGGTAATGCTGTTGGTAAAGATGTGGGACTGGAGGTTGGAGTTTGAGAAGGATTAAAAGTTGGGGCGTTAGTGGGGTTTAATGTTGGGGACAAAGTTGGCATTAGTGTTGGATCAACGCTGGGGAATGGGGTTGGAGGAAGTGTTGGCCAAGGGACAGGTGTGGATGTCGGTGCTAAAGTGGGCTGAGCTGTCGGAATGTCTGTTGGTTTTGATGTGGGTTGAGACGTCGGGTTTCCTGAGGGAGTATTCGTTGGCTTTCCAGTAGGTGAACTTGTTGGATCGGGTGTTGGGAGTGCAGTTGGCTCTTTAGAAGGCAACGGAGTCGGCGAATTTGTAGGTTGATTAGTCGGGGAGTCAGTGGGTAATTGTGTGGGCAGTTTTGAAGGCATTGGAGTAGGAGAATTCGTTGGAGTATTTGTTGGCATGTCTGTTGGTGGCAAAGTGGGTAAATTTGATGGCAAAGGAGTCGGTGATTTTGTTGGATTAGTCGTTGGATCGGGTGTTGGGAGTGCAGTTGGCTCTTTAGAAGGCAACGGAGTCGGTGAATTTGTAGGTTGATTAGTCGGGGAGTCAGTGGGTAATTCTGTGGGAAGTTTTGTAGGCAACGGAGTAGGCGAATTCGTTGGAGTATTCGTTGGGATGTTTGTTGGTGGAGAAGTGGGTAAATTTGAAGGCTGCGGAGTTGGGGGGCTTGTGGGTTGGATTGTGGGGATGGCCGTGGGTGTATTAGTAGGACTGGTTGTTGGTGGTGGCTTGTAGTCAACAAAATCGCGGCCACCGTAATAGCCTCCTCCAATTACCCCAGTGACGGTAATGTTACTTAGGTTCGATCCACCATCTAAATCTGCAACATCTGATAATCCAGCTGGATTAATCTCTATTACTTGATAATTTCCGGCCTGAACATTTTTAAACTCATAAAATCCCGTAGCATTTGTGATGCTTGTTGCTACCAAAGTTCCTGTACTTGCTTGAAATAGTTGTATAACGACGTTGCCCAACGGGACATCACCAGATGTGACATCTCCCGTACCTAAGAAATTAGTGTCTTCTCGTACGGTTCCACTAATTGTAGCAAGCTTGATTGGTGTGTCTGTACTATCCGTTACTGGGGGGAAACCAGGAGTGGTAACTGTGGCCACATTCTCAATGAAACCAACACCATTGCGAAAATTTGTAATATCAGATTCTTGCACGGTATAAGTTCCAGTGTAAATAAAAGTGTCACCCTTATTCAGAATTCCGTTCTTGGCTTGACCGGAGGCAGGTATCTCAACCGGACCAGAGATTGTTTTGCCGCCACCAATCTTGTTCTGAATTAAGTCATCGGTAATTTGAACACTTAATAGATCAGAGAATCCGACGTTCACAACGACGATTTCGTAGTGAATGACATCACCAGCTTGGTCAACCAATTTTCTAGCGTCTTGAGAACCATCCGGGTTGAGAACCTTGAGAACATTCTTCGATACGGCAGGATTGGCTAGCGGTGGTACAACAGTTCCCACATCCAATGCTTGCCAATCTCCATTCTCTGAGAGACTTGGATCTTGTCCCCAAGCAACCGCGATTAGGACAGGAGTTCCTGAGGGAATGAAATTACTAGTTGCCGTGGGATTGGACACGGTTGTTGAACTATAAATGATAGCACCTGTCATTGAATTGTCGTTGCTATCTGCAATACGATAGGACTTCAACTTTGGTACGAATTTGACAGTATCGAATTTACCATCACCATCAAAATCAACAAAGATATTAGAGTCTTCTACTGGTGTAACCCAGACAACATTTCGGGAGGTGTCCCAACCAGGAGTGCTATCCTTGTAACCTGAACAATCACTAGATTTGCATCCATCACCTAAACCCACCAATGCTTGGGAAGTCAATTGATTCGAAGGAATTAATGGATATCCCCAGTCATAATGCTTTCCATCATCGCCATCTTTGTCATTATCAATTTGACAAATTGCAAGAAAGGGAAGGTTAGGCGTACTCTTAAAAAAAAGTCCAGTGTACCTGGTGGTAGGCGTTCTGGTACTGCGATCAAGTCCATTATTGAGTCCGTCCAATACTTTTATGGTGAATGGATCTGACAGTAAACCAACTGCATGGTAAACAGTAGTTCCGGGATTGAGAACAAAAGATCCACTCTGAACATTTCCACCGGAGTATGAAATAGTGATAGGCACAGAGTTTTCGTTCCGGAAGTAGAAGCCAGTAGATCCTTTAGTTTCTCCCACAGGTGAATAATACTCTGAGAACCACTTGTTTGCAGGAACTAATGCCTCCCATCGAGTCTCCCAGGCCTCACCAATGTCCCCACTCAATAGGTCAACTTGAATAGGACGGTTCGAAGTGAGAGTGTCACCCTCGTTGACTTTAGGAAGGTAGAAATAATCACCTGTATTCAAATTTATGGTATTCCCATTGGCAAAGGTCACAGTTGTCTCATCGAAACCAGCCATAATGGCAAGAATCGTAGACTCATGAGGATTACTTCCACTCCAATCGGTGGTATCTACACCAAAGGGAGCAATATAGAAAGTACCCCACACCTTGGTATTGAAAACTTCAAGGGCACTCGCCATGGCCGCACCAGGACTTTCTGGATAGGCAGATCGAGTAATGGCGATTGGTAAGGTAGATTGAACTCTATCCCCTCCATCGAATAGTATCTTGGTCTTGTCTCTTGGGAATGGAACTTTGTTGCTGATCTTGATAGCTTGCCCACCGAGAAAGACATCGGTTGGGAAACCAGGGGCGACTCCATTCGTAAGGTTGCCATCTCCCCAGATTTGGGGGTTGCTGTAATCATTTTCCCAATGAGAGTAGTAAATGACTGTACCAGGGCTACCAATTGCAATTGAAATATCAGTAACAACAGTAGAACCAGCATCAGTCTTCACCACACGAATAACATCCCTGGAAAGTTCATGCTCAGGAAGAGGAATGAAGTAAGTTTCGAGAAAAGATACCTGTCCAAACGTGAAAGGGAGGGCACTGAGCAAGAGAGAGACAGCAAACTTGAGGATCATTTCGAGATACTGATAATCTCTTTTGCGTTTGCGTTTGCTTTTGCTTTTGCTAGAGAGTAAGCGTTCAGTTGTTAATCAAAATAAATTATAATGCTAGTCACGAGAAGTTTTGGTGGTCATATTCCGATTAACTCTCCAAACCTATGGCATAAGCTATAGTCATTCCTTCGATCCATGGAGTCATTTAAATGGATAATGGCATAAGATTTGGTCATTCAGAAATGGCATAGTCGTTATTTTCACGATCACTTCTCGGAAGCGGTTAAGATTTCGAAGTGCCAGCAATTCTTTCACTTGGGTCCCGAATACAATAGTCTTTTGGTGGTGGGATCTTCCTATATCCTAAGAAAACTTAAACCATTTTAAGATATAAGCGCCTCAATTTGGAAGATGACTCTAATACCCAAATCCGACAACTACGTCATCCCCGATCTTTGGCAGACATGTTTATATCGAATCTACTTATGTTTCATTCAAATGCAATGTTGTGAACTTAAGGGTGAATTCGTCCAGCACCACTAAAAACTGAAAGCACAACGAGTATGCACCGATTGTATTCACACCAATCTGTAGACTTTACTTATGCAAATAAAAAAGGAACACAGTACCAGTAATTGAAACAGTATCACGCAATTCTTGCTTTTGTCCTGATGATTGGAGTGATGGAAACATGACTGAAAATAGCACAACCTTGAAACAACTGTTATTTATCAACTCTTAAAATGAATTTCTCCATACAACATTAAGGATAAAATTCAAAAGAAAATTGCCCACTGTCATCCACCAATGTCATTATCCAAATACAATCCTTTGATAGTCCTTGTGCAAACATTACTAATTATGTACACACCAAAGGAGCAATTATGCATCATCCCCATCTTAATTTTCTTTTTGTCTTTTACACCCATGTCAATGAAGATCCATGCCAAAATAACTTTTCAGACTCTCTCGCCAAGGGGTTGTTCATGAAGAGGCCTTGCGTTCTCATAATTCCTACTTTGCATAATAATGCACTTCCTTTAATACCAGATTGCCATCAATTGATAACTCTCAAAGGTCCAAATATATTTGAAAATTAGACAACAGTAAAGACAAAAGTTCCAGTTGGTCTGTGCAATAACTGCTTTAAACTTTTACCAGGGTCCAAATGATTTAATGCAGGGATATTCAACAAAGAAACCAATCACTCTCTACCCTCGAGCTTTCAATTTAGGCATTTTATTTTTCCGATTGATTCCAAGTATTGCTGAAATGCCTGGATATTGCAAATGGTCATGTGGAAGGGTACAGATTCGTGAAGTCTACCGAAATCTCTCGTGGGGTACATGATCCTTTTTGATTGACTCCTACCTATAGCTGAAGAATCCGAATCTCTAGTATTTTTTCGTTAAATCAATAGTACATACTTTGGAACCCTGTCATTTTATTAGATGAAGTGGCAGATGAATCGAAAAACAAGGCAAGAATCATGAACTAAGAATTTAAGCTACAAATCTCATTTTGGCTCATCTTCGGATCCCATTTGAGTCAGATGAGTCAAAGCAGGAACATTATCATAACATGAATGCAAATCAGCATCTTCAATGAAATAAATAGAAAGGTGATACTTGGGGATCACTATGTTATTTCTCCCACTTCAATAAAATTTGCATTTTGTTCCAGTTAGGCGGCTTGCATCAAAATTGTAAATCCTAATGAAATTGCGTTGGATTAAGAGGAATAACCTTGGTGTAACTTTTTAATTTGCAGTACAAATAATTGTTTGCATGAGCATTCAAACAATAACCTTGTATATTACTTGTGCCTCGAGTAGTGACAAAATGCTGAAACTTGGTGAAAGGGATCAAAGATTGATGTTAGTCGTTTCTGCTCCGAATTTCTTACTTTGAAAACTTCCTTTCTTCATCAAGCAATTGTATAAATGTTGAAAACATGTGAATTTCCACTTTAATTGGTAAAACTTGTATTTCTACCAAAGCATATAATCACTAAACGTACTTCACATTTGTTGGAAATAGGAATAATAATATAGGGAACGCAAGACCTTTGCAAATTCAGTCTTAGCGTTAAGTCACAGCTCCTTTGTTTTGGTTAGAAAGTAGGAGTTCCGTTGTTAACAATATGAATTATAATGCTATTCTATTATTCACGGGAAATTTTGGTGGTCATATTCCGATTAACTCTCCAAAAGTATGGCATATGCCTTAGTCATTCCTAGGTTCAAGAGGGTCATTTACAAGGATAATGGCATTTGGTCACTGAGAATCGGCATAATCGTTTTGTTTTACGATCACGTCGCGGAAGTGGTTAAGATTTCGAAGTGCCAGCACTTACTTCACTTGGGTCCCGAATACACCAGTCTTTTTGTGGTTGGGTTTTCGGTTTTCCTAGGTTGGCAAAAAACTGAAATTAGTCATTCCTAAACGTTCCTAAGATATAAGCGCCTCCATGGAGGAGATGACTCTAATTGCCAGATCCGAGATTTGCGTCACGGCATATCTTTGCCAGACATGTTTTCCGGGATTGTGTTTCGATTCTACTTATGTTTCATGGAACTTAACGTCACATGCAATTGGAGGCATTCCTATGCTTCACCACTAAAAACTAAAAGCAACATCGATGATTTTCACACCAATCTGTAGACTTTACTTATGTAAATCATAGAAATACGATACCAGTAGTTATAGCAGTACCACACTGACTCTTGCTCCTTGGTGGAGCGATGGAAAAATCAGTGAAATCATCATGAACTTGAAACAAATGATTTTGATCAATATTGTAAAACTCATCATGTGTACATACCAATCCAGCCAAGCCACCCACTTACCAATGAGGGATACAATCCAACGCCAGAGTGTTGAACGTTTTTGTACAAGTATTGACGTACACAGCACACTTTCATTTCACCACACACACACACACACAAAAAGTGTGATTGGGAACAAAACCCAAATTTGCAAATCAACAATGCTTTACATCAAAACATTCATTTGTTAAGGAGTGTATATATCTATACGTATAGACAAAGGAACTTAGTGGTTATTGTCCTGTTGAACGTCGTCATGCTCTATATGGAGAAGATGAGGAACGATATTTCCACTTTGATGGTAATGTCCATGTTACCTTTGCTCTGTTGCTGTTACATTATTTTTTTGTTTCAAGTATCCATACAACAAGTGATTCCCTCTGAGTAATATCAGAGATGAGAAAGATGTTTTTGAGCGGCATATTCTGATTGATTCAAAAGTATTTTTCGTGACAGTCCCTGTATATTTTTTTTCCCTCATCTACATTTGTAGTCTTGGCTTGACATCCTATAAACTACTAGCTAACAAGTTCTATTTCCTTTCAATACTAACATACTAGTCTATTTCCTGGTGGCATAATGAGTGACGCAGAGGTGTTTCAATTTTACTACAATCAAATACAATTACACAATTCCAAGGAATTATTTATAGTTTTCCCTGTATTTGATTTTTTTTCCTCATCTACATTTGTACTCTTGAACAGCATACTTGACATCCTATAAACTACTAGCAATACTAACATACTAGTCTATTTCCTGGTGGCATAATGAGTGAATGTATTCAATGTCTCGTATTACCATCAAAAGTATAGCAACAATTTATCTCTCATGGTTTTTGTGTTTGTTGTTTCCAGGATTCCAATTGTTGCTGCAACAATTCCAAGGTTCCCTTGAATAGGTCAAACCATTCCATCCAACAATCCATATCTGTCTCTAGGTTGGGTTCGGTAGCTACGAAACATGCTTTGCCATCAATGGTCTGTAATTGGAATCCTGCCGCAATTAATAATTCTTCTCCACCAGCATGACGTCCTATATCCTGTTGAAATTTTTCATGATCTCGTCGGATCCGACGAAAGTTACTATCTTCTGGATGACGAACAATTTGTTGGAAGAGTGTACAAAGGGATTGTAGTGCAATACGAATGGGATGATGATTGGTGGAAGTAGTAGTATCGGTAGTAGTAGTAGTCGTTGTGTTTCCATGGGATTGACACAATTTATTCAATTGGAGTTGAACACCTTCTATTCCTTTGACTATAGATTCTTCCCATTGACGTTCCGATTGTTGATGTTCCAACTCTCGAAATGCTTCCATTTCCAAACGTTGACGACGAGATTCTTCCGCACGTTGACGTAATTCCAATACCTCCTGACGTTGTCGTTCGTCTTGTTGATGCTTTTGTTGTTGTAACCTTTGTTCTTCTTCCATTTGTTGGATAACAATTTGTTCTTGTCGAATACGTTCTTGATGTTCTTGTTCCTCCCTAATCCTTTGTTGTTCTGCCATATCTTGAAGTATAGATTGTTCCACTAGTTCTAAGCAAGAAGATTCCTTGAGGACTTTCATCGCAGTGACAAGGTTATCGTAATTTGTAATCATCTTTGTAACTCGAGTAGATGTTTGTATGCCATATCTTGGATTCCCCGTGATGGGATCTGTTTCTGAGAGACGTTTTTTATAACGTTCTATTTTTGAATGCATATCTTCCAGCGATGATTGAATATGCTTGAAACTTTCAACAATTTGTTCTTTCGATAACGTAGTAATATTTGATGACGGAACACAATTCTCTTCTGATGATATTGCGTCTTCCGGAATCGATAGGAATGCCTCTGCTTGTTCAAAACCAATATTTGTATAGGAATGTCTAACCTTTTCGTATAGTTCAATCAATTGATTAAGCTTTGTCTCTGTTTGACGAAGGTCCATCGTTGATAGTCAATTGGGGAAACGATGTGTTTCGATTTTGCTCTCGATTGTGAAATGCTATACTACTACTGTACCGGTCTTTCTACCAAGATTTACTGGTATACTCGACGAAAAGTAACAAAACACACAATTCCCATCATGCCAATCGCAAGACGTCTTTTTGGAAGTACTCATCCTTCTGGTCCAGATGAAACAAATAGGACACCTGCAAGGACGTCACTCACAACGAAAAAAAGAACAGAAGGAGGAGTCAAGAATGAGGATGATGACAGAAACAAGAAAAGAATAGTTTCCTTCTTTGTATTTCGAAGAATACATGGCAACTATAGTTTCATTCTACTTTTTATGGCAACTATAATAGTCTTGTTCATCTATGTCTTGAAACATGAGAAGCCGAAGCCAGTAATGACAGATATCCATTCGAAGCAAATGTATCCTTTATTACAACATGACTATACCTTACAAGATTTTTATCAACCAGAAATAATCTCCTCCCATGAGAATCTATCTTTCTCTTTGACTTGTCCATTACAAGTTCATACCTACCAAATTCGTAATTCCAAAGTTAGATGGGTACCCGGTTCTTATTCCTATATGACTCGTGGAATGTCCATGCATTGTCTTTTAGCCCGAGCTGCCAAACGATTAGGACCCAACTTTGACGTATCGTTACGAATAGGCCTTGCCGATATGGACCTACAAAGTCCTCTTTCATTTCAACCTGCTGCGATGGAACAAGATATGATGCCACCATTACATAATGCATCTTATATACCACCCATTCTATTTCCTGATTCGACATTTGAATCCTTCCCGGAAGTTCATGATTATAATCTTCAACATACGATCCAACAAGTCCAACAGGCTGCCATCCGATATGGCCTACCTGGAACATTACAATGGGAAACAAAGCGTAAGACCAAACTACTTTGGCGTGGAAGTCGATTTGGTACCATACGAGAAGAAATGATGAATTCTACCTCACCACTTTTGGATGTACAAGCAATTGATTACAATCTCACGACAGAGGGATTCCGATTGTCATCCAACAATCAAATATCTCGTGAGGGATTTTGTTCTCATCGATTCCTCCTACATATGAATGGAGAATATAACGATCGATATTCTAGTAGTGTGAAATGGAAGTTACTATGTGGCTCACTTGTCTTTGTTCCGACGACACCTCTCTTTGTGGAATGGTGGAATTATCAATTATGGAAACCCTACGTACATTATGTTCCCTATTCCAATCTTACAGATTTGTTACATCATGTTCAATATTATCATCAACATTTACAAGAGGCAGCAATCATTGCCAAGAATGGAATGGAATTGGTCCAAGCAGCCTTTCGGATAGTACCCCAATGGATCGATACGACTCTTATACGGTATGCCAATGTAACTCGTGAATTACCACAAACGGAATGCATAAGCTTTGTCCTTGAGGGTAATAGCTCCAATGATACAGACGTAGAGGATGAGGAAGCTACAAATCCCAAGTTACAATACAAATCCTTGGAGGAATTGCAAACTAGGTATGGTCCAAAGGTTTGTGGCTAATGCATTCAAGATGAGATGGAAAAAAAATGAAAACACGGTATAAATGAAAAAAAAATCTTATAATTCATAAACTGTTAGCACTGTTAACACGTTTAGAATAGAAACTTAACATTGCTTGTGTTAGTGTCCTTGTTCACATATACAAATATATTCACATATAATCCATTTCTTTTATCTTCTTCTCTGTTTCTTTGACAAGTAGTCTCAAAGGAATCAATGTTGCAACATCTTAATCAGAGATTAGAATCTCCTCCTTTTAACTAAACAAGTGCCCAACAAGAGTAAGCATTCATTTTATCCCGTTAGAATACGTCTGGACTGAGAAGAAAGCTGAAAATGAACGTTCCATTGAAGATCACAGGGTTTTCCGGGGAGAAGAGAATTAGGAAATGTGGAGCATCAATTTTCTAGCAAAAGCTAAAACTATGAGGGTACAGAAACCTGATCACTGGGATTGAGATAGCACCATTAAAACTTGCTTGAAAATGTCAGATTTATCAATACAAATCCTTGGAGGAATTGCAAACTAGGTATGGTCCAAAGGTTTGTGGCTAATGCATTCAAGATGAGACGGAAAAACATAAACAATAAGATAAAACTGAAAAAATCTTATAATTCATAAACTGTTAGCACTGTTAACACGTTTAGAATAGAAACTTAACATAGTTTGTGTTTGTGTCCTTTTTCACATATACAAATATATTCACATATGATCCATTTCTCTTATCTTCTTCTCTCTTTCTTTGACAAGTAGTCTCAAAGGAATCAATGATGCAATATTTTAATCAGAGATTATAATCTCCTCCTTTTAACTAAACAAGTGCCCAACAAGAGTAAGCATTCATTTTATCCCGTTAGAATACGTCTGGACTGAGAATAAAGCTGAAAATGAACGTTTCATTGAAGATCACAGGACTTTCCGGGGAGAAGAGGAATTGGGAGATGTGGAGCATCACTTTTCTAGCAAAAGCTAAAACTATGAGGGAACAGAAACCTGATCACTGGGATTAAGATGACACCATTCTAGCTGGCTTGAAAATGTCAGATTTGTCCTAGAGGTTAATCTTTTCAGTTTATTAATTACCATGAAAAAGAAGTGAATCTATAGTCAGAGGAGACGCCAGACATCGTAAAAAGGAAATAGTAGGAAATGCTTTGGAACATAGACCAAGATGCTTCCTTCTTGCAGCTAGAAAGTGAAGAAAAATTAGGATGGTGCCTTCCTTGTAAGTGAGAAACAAGAAATGAAACTAAAGCAAATCATAGCATGTTGGGGCGTCCTTTGACTGAAACAAGCAGCGATAAAGCAAAGAGAATCATTTTAAATTGGTTAGAAGTCTCAAAAACTGCAAAAATTGTATGATGACTAAGTTTCGGAGGGGAAATATCAAAAAAGTGGGTGAATGTCATTCCAAGGAGCCTGAGGAGAGATTATTGATGGAATTAGGCTCATAAAAATTAGAATTCTTGGAAAGAAGAATATCTGTTATTTACTAGTGGAAAGTGATATGATGAATGAAATGATGAAGTTAATAAAAGACTCAGAGGCAGGGATGCACAAAATGTTTTTAATAGAATTTTACTTTAAAGTCTAAATTAGAACAAGAAGGAATTAATGTCCAAGTGGAGTTTACAAGTCCTATGACTCCAGAGCAAAAGGAGCAGGTGGAGAGGAGCGTGTGACGCTTTAAAGCTAAGGTAGGGAGATGCTGAATGATTGAAAAAATAGTTGTGAAATGGATTTTGGGCCGAATGTGCTTCAACAGCCACCAAATGTTGCAACATCATAGCCAAATCAAGTAAAAAGAGTCCCTGTGAGTTGTTTCTTGATAAATATCCAAAATATGGGAAGAACCTTCGAATTTTTGGAGCAGTGCATATCAAGGTAACAACACCCCAAATTCATCATGAAAACCTTAGCAATCTAGGAAATAAATGTATCTATGTAGGATACAAAGACAACCACCCCCATCACACGAGATGTGAGATTGTTTGGTAAAACATGTGGAGCGTATTTCGGAACTGAAAGAAACAATTCTCGAGAAAACAGAATTGGAAGATTCGAATGAATGATGCGACATCATTCTGAGGGGACTGAAGAGAAACAGGATGAAGAAAAAGTGATCTAAAAGAACCTTGCGTGATTGTAACGAGAAGCAAAGCCTTGATGGAGACAAGAGACATCTAAGTAAGAAGCAGAGGAAGGCATTTTTCTTATAGGTAGGCGATAAAGAGAGTAGGGAAAGTGTTACAGGGATGATTGTGCTGATTTTTGGGAGTTCCAGAAGTCAAAAGGAATGCTAGAAATTTCTTTTCCACTCTCCTTTTTCTTTCACGTCTCCTTGAAGTCCAAGGGACAGTCAACAGTTACACTCTCAAAACTGCAGGCCAAATATGGTGTACAATGTGAAGATGTTATGGAAGTCAGATTTATCTTTCAAGTTCTAAATTCAATTTAACATTGAGTTCAAGAAACCAATTCAGTTTTATTTTGACAATTTTGGTGCAATATTCTTGACTCAGAATCGAAATTGGGGCGAAAGACAAAGTGTATAGGTGTAAACTTTTGTTAAATCAGAGAACTGATAGATGAGGGGTTGATCAAAGTAAAGTTTGTGAGACCAGAAGATAACTTGGCTGATTTATTTACAAAAAACCTAAGGGAGAAATTCATTTAAAAAAATAGTTGAGGTACCACTTTTGAAAAGGAAAATTCGGAAATTTAGACTTATAATAGATGAATTATCCTCATCATTTTGATGTTACAATCTCTTTCTTTAGCCTTTCAGCAAGTTTTTCTCCCTTTCAAGATAAGGCAACCGAAGATTTCAATCTCCTTTCAAATAAACAAATTTCCTACAAGCCTTGAATCCACGGATAAGCGCATCGCTATCCAAAGCAAAAATGTGTGCACCAGCAAAAGGAAGAGCATTAGATTGGATGATTGAAACAGAATGCGGCATTGTAGAGATGCCATAAATAGGAATTGAGAATGACATGACAATGTTTTACACAATATAAAGGTTATAACAAAAAAGATGCGAATTGTTAATAATGGTAACAATGGAGCCCAGATAATTACTGGCTCTCTTCGATTGTCAATAAGTATCAAATCTAAGTTAGTTTGATCATTATTAATGTTTTGGGTTACTACTGGATTTATCTAGACTTGAACTCTCTGCATTTTCCTTATTGCTTAGTGCTATGAAGTCTGCTTTTTGTCATCCTCAAATGTGCCTTATTTGAATTAATTCCTCATTGCGATTTATTCATCATTATCCTTTCGGACTTCATCTTTATTGATTCAATCCCTCAGTTTCCAAATTCCATATCTTTACTTAGCCAAAATGATGTCTCTTGATTTAATCTCATGATAAGTTATCATATTGAACATGCGGCAGATACCACGGTCATGATTTGGAGGGTATTTAACAAAATATTCAGATTGTTCTGAAGTCTTTCAACTTTCATTGGAATTTACTCTTGGTGATGACAACTCCCATTTCTCAAAAATTCATAAGTTTATCAACACAATGGGCTTTCCTTCCAAAGAAAAGTCCAAAGGGTGAGTTGATGCTATCCTTTGTCACTGTAATATTGTGATGGAAAGTCACTGTTGACGCTCATTCGGCCCGAATTCCATGTCAAATTTCAACTCATTGTATGCCCTAGCATTTCATAGAATTATCAAAATTATTCGAGATAAGGCATGAGAAATTTTTTTCTTGTTGATGGGTCCTTTGGTGCGATATATCTTGAAATGACTAATGAGACAGGGTATCAAATGCATGAAGTGGCAAGTAGTGGAATAGTAGCACACTGTTATCATCTCTTGAAATGGGATGAAACACCATTGACTTCCTGCCTGTTGTGCAATGGAAGCCATAGATTAAGCAATACAATATACTGTGGGCAATAATGACTCGTGTGGAGGTAGACTTCTAATGTTTGGGTGTGACTTTTGACAGATCTTCCCACTATTCTCTTTGGAAGTGTCTAAAAGCATCAATTTGAAATCGGCTTATATCAAGTCAAATGACAATCAATGTGCCACAGTAGTAACATTCACCTTTTAGCAATCTTCCTTTTTTGTTATTGGTTAGTTACCACCCCCAGACCATTTTCGTACTGTCTGCGATGATGAAAAGGGATGCGGAATTATCCCATAACCCTATGGTTTCTTTGCCGAACACTGTTACCTTTGGGTTTTCGAAAAGAATTCGTTGTATGGAAAGAAGCGTTTCTTCAAGTAATTCCGAATTCCTTTGAAAGCGAATCTCCTGTGCAAATTTGGAGGCAGCTTTAATCACGATCGCTTCAAGTGGAACATGAAGAGTTATCAAATTAAAGTCTAATTCAATGCATCTCCAAAGATGACAATCTAGGCGCATTAGAGTGTTAAATTTTACTGACTTCACTAATCTTTAACATTTAACTAACTCGGAAAATTTGTCTGTGCTGTATCACAAACTTCAAACGCTTTTTTTAGTTCAGGAGACACCTTACACCACATTCAAAAGACGATTTCGACTGCGGCGCTCTTTTTTCCCACCTTTTTTCCCTCCAATCATCGACATGCTTGCGTCAGTGCTCAAGAGCCGACCCCAGAGAGAAGCTTCTTCTTTCGCGATTGCCTCTTTCTCTCCTGATTCCCGAAGACGTGGCGCTTTCTCCTTTGCAGACACCATGGCAAGTGCAATGGCGATCAAGACGTACACGAAAAGGGATTTTTGCATCTTAGTTATACTTCTTGAGCGGGACGAGATTATAACACTGCTTGGAATTTCGATGTCCAAAGAATTATGAACTCAGCTGGTGGTGGCTACATACACGTGAAAACGACGGTGGTCACGTAGGTGGGAAACTCTATCGTGGTTGGCCTCCTCGTTCGACGAAAAAATACCATACTTTTCTCAAGCACATACATTTTCTTAGGAATTAGAATTTATTTAAATCTTGTTGCGCGTTTTTAAAAATTTTGTACTTATTCAAAGTTCCCGCAAGTTTTCGAGAACAATTTTATACCCATGGGAATTACCAGTTTGAGTATGGGGAAGTTTTTCGAAAACGTGGATTTTATTAGGCTATATAATAATTTGACAAATTTGTTTTGCTTGTGCAATTCGGGTTGCTTGTGTTGAAACTAAGAAGAGTTTTTCCGTAGCTTACCATATAGCAATATGATTTTACTGTACTAAACTTGAATCTTGTAAGCTATAACGATAGTAAGGTTTAAAAATACAACACTTATTCTTCATCACCAAAATAACAAAAAACTGTAACCATGTGAATATTCGCGACTCTCAATTTGATTTGTTATGTTTCTCCAGTTTATATGATATGGTATATACAAACAACAAGAAGAAAGCAACTACCATTCAAAATCAACATTTAGGACCAGATGCGAGGCTTCTAGAAGATGTAACTGGGCATTATGAGCAAAGAATACATGGCAATCCTATCAATTGAAAGTGGAATGTGTGGAGATAGTCTAACTGTTTAAGAGCTGGAAACATCAATATGTGATGACTTCAGACAAATGAAAAATGTATCAAGAGAATCAAAGATCAACAAGGTGAGGTGTTGTTGACCCAGTTCACATGGGTAACAAACAAAAAGGACCTGCAACTATGTCAACAAATGTAAAAAGAGGTCAGCAGGGATCTATAAATTGAAGTAACTGCAGTCTACTTGGTTGTGTCAGCAGGGACTGTTGGGAAAAGGAAGAAAGCAAGTGTAAGCAACCTAAGGGTCGGAAGGAAAATTTGAAGAAACAAGGACTTTCTATTGCAACTAAAAAGAGAAAAAGAATATTGAGTATAGATGAAACTCAAATGATAGCATGCAAAATCTTGGATCCTACTATATGGGAGGCTAGAGTAGGTGCTACTGTGCATTTTTCTACGTTGTATCAAAATCTGTTGGTCCATTGCTATCCCATAGAAATGTTATTCAAGGAAAGTTATGAAACTTTCAGAGGAACAGATATGAAAACGAGGTAAAATTCAAGGGGCAATTGATTTATCTCATGTGATGTATTTGAAGGTGCGACAAAAGTGATGAAGTCAGGGTGGGAAGTTGAAGGTGAAACGAGCTCAATGTATTTAAGGAAGCAGAACAAAAAATTACCGTTGGCATCAAGATTTATAACATGCGACAAAACTGTAGGAAACTTGATAGCTGTTGAAACTCACCTGCTCAATTGACGCAGGAAACAGCAAAGACTCTTGCTTGGAATCTTCAAGGTGACTTCAGTAGGTGTGGAGATTGTGCCATTCGCAAAGGGAAGGCAGAAGAACCTAGAAAGAGGGCAATCACACAGTAACCCTACACAATTGGCGAAAGAAGTTTTTGGATGTTGCGTCATTTCAATTACAGCATGATTCTGCAATTTATGCATAGTCTACAAGAAAAGAGTGTTGTAGAATCATGGTCAATATAATATCCGAATTCAGTATCAGCAAGTTTTTCAATGCAAAGCAAAATGTTTGAGCCTACCTGTGAAGAAATATGTTACCTTAAATCGGACCAACAAAATGTCAATTAAGGCATGAACCAGGGGCTGATGAACCAACGTTAGGACTCTAATTCGTAAATTCCGGTTAAAGACAACAAAAAATATAGTCAGAATCAGAGAAGGAATAAAAATAATGTTGATACTCTGCTTACAAACACCCTCCGGACGGAACGTCAGAAAAATCTGCGACATTTTTTATGACGATTATGATAGAACTGTAGATGGCAACAACAATTATGATGAAGACTCTGAGGCGTGACTACAATCTGGAAGGTTATCATACATACAGGAGAATTGCAACTAATTAAGTTAATGATGCAATGACTGAACCGGATAAAGATATTTGAACATGACACGATGGTCAAGAATAACTCCAGTATCCGAAGAAAATTCAACAATTTATCCCAAAAATCAAACTCTTGTCTTCAACATTGGGGAAAAGTAATGGACAGATCAAAGGTAGGATTCGTGTGCAAGGTTTCTCAAAAGAAGAATAGATTCATTTTTGTTTAGATTATACAGCTGCAATGAAATTTCTAAATAGGATATGCACAGTCATGGTAATTACCATAGATAACTTGCGGGGTAAGGAATGTCCTCAAACGTTTTGAAAAGTTCAATGCGTGTAGTCAAGTCTAAATGTGCAACGCCAATTGAATTGAAAGAAAGTCTCTTCAAGTGGCTTCTAAAATACCTTCATATAAGCTGATCAAGATATCTTTGAAAGGATCTTGGAAATATCTTACAATCTTAACTCTAATGAATTGAAGACCAGTTTATCCAAGATATTGCAAGCAATGTCATAGGATATTCAAAATTCGAACGATTTAAGTGCGGATTCTAAAGGAAAGAAAAGTAGTAACGTGAATGTCCTACTACTAAAACTAGTTCAAAATAGAGGGAACAACTATCAATCATTTCTGGATTCGGAAATTGCAACAACTAAATTACAAATTACTTATGGAGTGCAAGAAAGACTTTGTAAAAAATATTCAGAAGAAAATGTGAATTGGGAAATCGGGAATGTTCCTCATCTGTCAACTGCTACCGGTAGCTTATTCGTGCGAAGGATGGATGCTTTTCCATTTCAAACACTATTGCGTGGGAATTTATCCCGCTCTTTTCCTTTCCATGGACGAATGATTTTCTATCGGCAAACTAGGAATATGTTCGTTTGACACGTGTGACGATTTAGGGATCGAGCTAATGTCTGGAAGGATTAAATCTTTGTGAATTCGTGATTCATTCCAACCAATTGCATTTGATTGGAGCGTTCTGGTATATAAGAGAAGCCTCAACCCATGGAATATGGTGAAACAATTTTTGTGGATAGGATAAAGAACAAACACGTGACCAATGGATGCCTTGTAACTTTTTCCATCCAAAACATTCCAGAGAGAATTACAACAACGAAAACGATGTCCTTGGTGGATTCCATCAATGATCCAAATTATATTCTGTTCACGTCTTCTCTGATCTCTGTTATATCCTCTTTATTGATTCTAAGATACATTTCGACGAATAAGCGTTTGCAACGAATGTACAATCGTATTGTGTTTATGCTTGCTCTCGTGGATTTAATTTACACCTTTCATCTGAATGTATTCTCCGTGACGATACGAAAGAAAAATCGTCAGGTTGACGCTCTTTGCAATTACGAAGGATTCATTCATACTGCGATGGTAATGCCTAGCATGTATTATAATGGATTTCTAAGCGTATTCTTTTTGTTTTCGATATGTTATAATGAAAAGAAAACCATACTGAAACGGTTGGAACCCTACATTCATTGTCTTTGTATTATAATTCCCATCATCGTGGCTACTTTGAACCTCACACTCGGTGTGTATGGTCCAGGAAATCCGGATAGGTACAGCTGCTATGTAATCATACCAAATGATCCTCCCTTAAAATGTGACGACAATGGTAATTGTGTTAATCCGTATGACGATTCAACATTACTTGCAGCCTACCTACTATCTTGGTTCCAAATCTTTTCTGGAATCGCAACATTCTTATTACTTTCTGTGAATAGCTACCTCATCTTCCACAAGGCTCAAGCATTGTCCAAGGCCAATGAGAAGCATGCTCTGGAAATTTCAACTACAACCGAATCAGTTAATGCATCCCATCGAAGACTTACCAAACAACTCCCCCCCGGTCGGAAAAATGTCATACAGATACGAAACCAGTCATTTCTTTATGTTGGAGGATTTATCATGATTTATCTCACCGTCTTGACGTTAAATATTGCTTGTGCCATCAGTCCAAAGAAGTGGGGTCCTTTTGTGGATTACCTACCAGCAGATATCGTACGACTACTTTTCGATGTATTTTATCCTCTATCAGGTCTCTATACAGCATTGGTGTTCTTTCGACCAAGATATCTTCGATGGAGGGATCTCAATCGATCCAGATCTTGGTGGTTCATTTTGAGACGGACTATCTTTTCAAGTGCTGCTCCCTACTCGGTAACTTTGGACCCAGGGGCTGGCGAAAGGCGACATTCCAGGATACGAAGACTTACTTTTTCGTTTCAACGAAGTACCGGTGATGAAGATCGATCGGATTTCGATTTTGGACCGGAAAGAATTCATGACGAGGAAGAAACAAAAGTATAATTCCGGAATATTCGTTCGAACAATATCATCGCGCATTGGGCTGAGATTGGAGCAAAAGAATCAGAAGACATGTGAAGATAGTGGAATTGTATGCGCATAACGAAATTTATGCATTTTTACGATCCTACTATTATGTCGCATCCTACGTTACACAGGACATGCATCAAGAGTTTTTACGACATTGTCCATTCGGATTCAAAACGTGACTCTTAGCAGAAAGATAAAACACGAAAAGCACATCCAAAATACACCTGGAGGACAAATGAAAACCTTCCAAAATGTGAAAGAGAAGTTTCTTTGGAAATGAACCTCATTTCGTTTTCCTTCTTTTTGCAAAAGAGTAGCATCACTTTGGATAACGGATTTCACTTGTGAAATTGAAATCGTACTTTTGTGTTCTTTACGAAAAATGAACATCAACAATTAAATTTGTGACCAGCTTTTTCAGAATTTTCGAAAAATGATTATTTAGATACTCAATAAGTTCCATCCAATGCAGTAAAGCCGTCTCTTAAAAGTGACAAGCAGTACCATTACAAACAAAAACATCTACAAACACTTTATTCTTGCCAACATAGCTGAAAATTCCCCTTGCCTTTATCTAAAACAACTATTCTTATCATTGATAACGAATTTCTCAGTATGAATGAAACTATTGCTTTCTTTTTAGAAAGAATTGAATGGACATTTAATGTTGTCCATTATGTACTATGCTCAACTTACAATTATGGAACATCACTAAATAGTGAAAGACCTTTGTCTTTGCAATTTCCTCTTCTTCGAAATAATCATTACTTTTGATAACGGATTTCAAGACAACTTAGTTGCCTTTTTGAAAGCATCCCTCTCTCCCTCAAGTCCTTCTTCCGTCCTAAATCCTAAACCAAATTGCTGTTTGTTACGCATGACATTGAACAGTCATTTTGTATGCCTGTGAAGGAATTGGTCCTAGTAAGAACCCATTGAATATGGGAGTAACTAGAATTGGATGTCATTATTAATGTAGGCCTTGATTAGATTTTCAATTACAAATTGCGTAATCTGACCAAATGTTGTCTGTGCTGTAGTAAAGACTTGATGATTTATTGTTCTCTAGCATGTAAGTACACATCTATTGATGCTTAACTAGCCAGCTTCACTTCCACCATTAGCATGTCATCTTCTCCCAGGCTTTGGGACTCTTTTGCATGATCGACTTGTTCAAAAGTTCTGTGTAAAAAGGTCAAACTAATGAGTTGTGATGACTAAGTTAAGTTTTCATCTTCCTGAAATCATAATATTTCGAATTCCATCCCTAGTGAATAACCGAAACAAATTAAAAAAAGTAAATGAACGTAAGGGATGCTTTAAACATAGACTCTGAAACAGCATCAGCTTTTTTTCTTCGTGAAATTAAAAGCCTTTCACATACTAAAGGTTGCTCTAAAGTTGAAAGCTTAAATGGAGGCATTTTGTTCATACTTTGATATCAATTAAGGTCGTGCCACTTTTTTTATTTTGTTCCAGAATTGTTCAGATTTCGCGTAAACCGAGGTCTTTATTGAAAAAAATTTGCAATAAATTGGAACCTTTTAATTTTGCAATACATATTATTCTGGGTGGGAATTGTTTTCCCAAAAGGGTCATTAACAGTTCCAAATCTATAACATATAGGAGACAGTAATTGGTCTTACATTAACACTTGCCGTTCTTCATGTCAAATGGCTTGCTAATGGAAACAGAAACCATGGAAATGTTTAGAAAAGATTTATTGAACAATGTCAACATCTGTTTCTAAGGAATGAACCCCTCTCTTTGCCATGGATAATGACTTACCTTGATAAATGAATCTGCTCTAAGAGTTTATTCAAATTGCACATTATGATCTAACAAATTACTTTTACATTACATCTCTTGTGAACTTTCCATTGACCACATAGTCTCTTCAACTTACTTGTCAGATTCAACACTTAGCTTCTAGGCTTATGTGATCTTAGATTTATGATCCCCATTGTTACTTGAGAGTATGTAATAGTTATTCCTACCGTTTTAGTATGATGGTCCTGAAAAGATATTAAATGATCTAAATTTTGTGCGCAATATTAAGCATCACTAAATTCATATAAGACTATGTCTTAATTGAATTTTTGGAAGGTATAGAAAGAATGGCTGTAATTATGCAACATATTCTAGATTTAAACGAGTAGAATATTGATTCTAGTATGATTTATTATGTACTAACGATAACTTGGACGTTTCCAGTATCGGTACAATCAAACATCTCTTAGTCTAGTAACCTATTGTAGTATTGCTTGACTGTATTGCTTACAACCCATAGTGTGATGTATTATCTTAACAAACGTAACTCAAAGGTATGTCAGAATCTACAAGAATAGCGCTCAATGGCACCCACCTTTCTTTTTAAGAAAATGATTCAACAACTTCTAAATGTCCTTTCCCGAGCGCAACATGGATAACCTCTGCAGTACATTATGTTGGATGATGAAGATGAGGATTTTGGTTTATCATACTGTGATGATGCTGACAACTCTATTTTGGAGATTGTTTTTCACTAGGTACCACTAAAGAAGAAACCCAAGAGCAGTATTGTGCACTATTCTCTTGAAAGAAAAGTGGAGAAATACTTTTCACATTGTAAACAATATAAAATATGCAATCCTCTTCAAAGGTTTACATCATGAATCTTATCCAGTGTTTGCTTGGCTTGGCCATAAATGGTTGTTTGCGGTTTCTATTAGGGCATCATCGGAATGTTTATTTTCGTGAAACAAGAGCAACCCTCAACTACAAGAAGAGCAAGATTGAATAATGACACAAACACATCCTACGACTACAAAAGTTCACTTCCAATCTAGCCATCAGCCAAAGCTTGCTTGAATAAATCCAGTTTGTCCAGCTGGGTAGGATTGGAGCTGAAAGCTTATCTCCATTTTTTCCGAGTATCAAATTTTACCAAAGCATGCAAACAATCCCGAACTTCGGTACCGATTATTGTACAAAAATGACTACACTTATCTTTTCACTTTTGCAATGTCCATGCTCAATCATTGGTATATTCAAGCGTCACATAGAGATAGTCCTTTTGTCAGGCATTTGAAGAAACATTTAATGTTGAGTTTAAGCCATAAAACAAATTCTTTTTGAAGCAAAAATTGACCTGAAAGTACCGTGTCCACGAACAAGACACTTTCATTTCAAATCCATGTCCAATTTTTTGGTGAATCATTTTGTTATGATAACAATCATCAAATCTAGGTAGCAAAGCAAATACCAATCAATAGTGATAACCTAAAATTTGACTCTAAAATGCTTGCCTTTTTTCGTTCGTTACCAGTGCTTCGTAAGACAAGAACACCAATATAAATAACCGAAGGAATAGGAATACGCAATGAACTCGAATAACTAACCGTAGCTAGTAAGGTTCAAAATCATCATTCGGTGGTAGGTATTTTTTAACACGTGTGCTTCTCTAAGTGGGATACATCAAAAGCGATTCGAAAGTTTTTTGCGTACGTATGTGTAATTTTGGAATCGTTGCTTGCACAAAGAATCATTTCAAAACCCAAATGCAAATTAAAACGAATCTAAAATGTCTCAACCTTGTTATTATAAATTGGAAGTAGGACAACTTCCCAATGAATTGTATTCAGATTCTGTACCTGTTCAGGCGTGGTTAGATCGTACCATCAAAACAACATCGCCATCTGGATTTCCCATTAATTCTCTGAATCAAGTTTCTCCGATTCCATGGGATGTTGAAATGGAACGCATTGTGGGCGTGTCGTTGTATATGATTGGAAATATTTTACCATTTTTACTTCCCATACTTCTCATGGCATCCTTTGGTAATTTCTATTTCTCCACTTGGGCATGGAGATGCCTGCAAGGGGTGATATTGTATGTTTTCATTTTAGGTTGCATTGAGTATCTTTTCTTTCGTCCACGATTCCTTCGAATGTATCCTACATCAGGCACTGTCTCTCAAAATACGATTAGAGTCAATCAATATTTGTTCACCGAACGAAACATTACACAATATCTCTCGACGAACTTTGTATGGTCCCAATCGTTACAGCGACCTCAAATGGAATCAACTCCACTGATATTTTGTGTGGTTCCTCATGGTGTTGCACCTTTTGGTATTACGGCGTATCCCCTATGGTCAAAATTATGGAATGATCGGACTTGTCACTGGACATGTGCACCCATACTATTGAAATTACCCATCGTGGGGTACTTCTTAAAGAAAATTGGGTACATACCCGCCAAGTCTAATTACATTTTAGACACTCTTACCAAAAAGGAAGAAAACGTTGGTATTATACTCGATGGAATTGCAGGAATGTTTCAAACTCCTGCAAGAAATTTTCATACGAAAACCGAAGAAGAAGTTGCCTACTTGAAGCACCGAAAGGGAATTGTAAAAATTGCCTTACGAGCTGGAGTGCCTATTGTTCCCGTGTATGGATTTGGACATACAGCCCTATATACAGTTGTGGTCGATCCATTCGGCATCCTTCAGTGGCTTTCCTTGAAGTTGAACGTATCCCTAGTTCCATTCTTTGGACGATTCTTTTGGTTCCTTGGTCCACCCAAACGTCGGACAGTCTCTGTGTGCCTTGGGGAGCCCATCCTTTGTCCAAAAATCGAGGATCCAACACCCGAGCAAATTCGGGACTACCATCAGCGTATGCTGGATTCCTTCCAACAAGTATTTGATCGACATAAGGCAGCTTATGGATGGGAACATAAAAAGTTGAAATTTGTTTAACAACAGTAATGTATAACTTTTGCTTTTGAAATCCATTCACTCGTAAATTCTATTAGACTATGCAATGAACTCTCAGACAATTGTTTTACACACAACAAGAATATGTCTGCTAATGCTAAGGTTTGGGCTACGATGTTTCATGATTAGGAAAACAAGAACCATACAAAAGGAAATGAAATCTCCATTAGCGTCTCAAGATTCAGTCGTGATGAAACCGAACATAGCACCATGATGCATATATTTTGCTTGTTTTACCGGAAATTAGAATGGGAATTTCAAATAGAATTTTTATTTAAAACAAGGAGAAAACATGAAATGCTATCCGTAAAAGTTGCTATGCATTCGAATTCAAAATTGCGTCTTTATGATTTGACTACTTTCCTTCTTTTTGAAGAATTTTTCAACTAGCGGTAAATGTTAGCTCCGAGCTTTAAATTACAGATGTGCCCCGTCTGCCATACTTTTCTAACCTTTGATAACCATCATCATTAACGGAGGTTCATCATTTCAAGATTATGATAGTGCTCTTCGATACCACATTTCATGCGTTGCATGTTAATTGAGGTTATTGTCCATGAAAAAGAGCATATACATAGAGTAGAAACGCTTTATGGAATCTTTCAATAACATACATCCATAATTCAAAAAAGGAAAGTTTGATTACTTTGTCATACTTTCAATTCAAAGACTTAGGCATGTGAAACCTTTGCATGTCATTCTTCATTATCCTATTGTCCATATCAAAAAGACGTCACATGCTCCTTTGACCACATGTATCAGCAAGGGCTTTTGAAAAGGAAAGAAACACTTGCAATTGAAATAAAGCAAAACATCAAAATCTTGCTAAATCACTTTGTGCCTATATATACTATATGGCCACCTTCTGGCTCACAGGTTTGAATACTACAGCCTATAGTATGGACTATATAGTATTGTTCAAAACTAGGTTGTTGTTTGTCTGACACAAGGATCAATCAGTAGAGATCTGTCAGGAAAGCTTATTTAATGGCATACTGGCGGCTTTGAATGACACCAGATGTTGCTTCAAAGTGCAAAGTCAATTAACAGAATTTTCAATTTTTTGTTAATTTAAGGATTATGTTATATCAAATCTCCTAGTCCTGTGGATCTTATCTTGCCATATTTTGGCAATTTTCTAGCGTTTACAATTTGAAACTCTATGCTCAAATGTATGTAGACAAAGGACAACTTCAAGGCAAATTGAAAGATTGAGGTACTGCGTGCATATTTGTTAGATACCCACCCACATTCTGCTTGTGATGTTTATATGGTTGCTGAATGCTAAGAAAAAGCAAGTCATCAAATTGAGCAATCTTAATTGGCTACTGGTACTCAAGACTTTTGAAGACTGCTGAGTAAAGAGAGGTCCCAAAGATGAGCAGGAAGATGACTTTGGAGACGACCATTCAATTGTAGACAAAGATAGCAGAAAGAATCTACTGAAGACAAGGAAACGAAAACAAATTCAAAGGTCATCGGAAAAATGATGAACGGCAGGCCTTGATATTTCTGAGATGATTGAAGCCACCAAATCTGAAAGGAAGCTAATTGTGAATCAAGCTGACACTGAATCAAATAGATGATTTGTCTGGAAGGAACTTTTAGGAAAGCAATACTCAACAGAACTGTTTTTTCTCTATGTTTTTTCCAATGGAATCATTGACTGTATTGATACAAGGTATGCTGTTTGAGTTGTCATCTAGTTTACCTATTTTCTTAGGAGTTATGAGAGAGATTTAGACAATCATCTTTATTTTCAATGAAAGAAACATGTTTTTGTATTCATCACATTCCTACAGATAGAGCCATACCTCATCAGTTATAGACTAATTTCATCAATTCCAACCTGCTAGAGATAACTTTCTTAAGTCTAAAATTTCATCTGCTAAATAACATCTATCTTGTATTCAGTCTAAATTTTCATAGTATTAGTAGAATCCTAGCCCCTAAAAGCTGTGTGGAATTGTCTTTCCGTGTAGGGGAATACTCCTACCAACATTCCCCACTTTTGGAACATTTCTCCAACAGACTTCCACTACTGGTTGTTTGCTCAATTGATAGCTCAGTATAATCTAATTCCTTATATTTTACAATCATCTTTTGGATCAATACAATGCGGTAACGTGACACTCGTTTTTTTTAATTTTTCGTGGAAATGCTTTCTTGCCACATAACCTACAGATCTAGAATTTGTTACTTGAGTTACTAGCTTCTGAATCACCACTCCCTCATAGCCTCATATTCCACACGAACGTAAAAAGATTCCGATATGTCCACAATCTTCGTTACTTCGAAATTGGTTTCAGCTCATTGACTCAACCACTGGGAAGCTGAAGTAGGAAACTAGAGCTGCTTGTTGACTTTCAAGATGTAATCAAGGCCAATCAAGACCAGCCAGGCTATCTGAAGAAAATTTAATCCGGTGCTCTTCTCGAATGCAAGTGCAGGCTGCTTACATTGGAAGGAAGATCCACTTGAAGAAGACGAGCTAGTAGTTGGTCTGTGAACAGCGCAATTCTCGTACTTCCTCTTGTGTCTTTAGTGTTGCTTTTCCATCCG
>CAAAJI010000458.1:42174-52720 GCA_900642245.1 Fragilaria radians | reverse complement strand
GCAAAATATCTTCTCCAAGTGTTTTGTCACAAGATGCCATAGTAGGCAAGGAAATCTATTGTACATAACTTTTATCATAAACATTACAATCATGCATTCAAAAATGATTTTCAAGCTGTCGACCATCTAAGCACTTCTAACAAAATTTGCTAAAAGCACAGAGCTCATGCAGCTTTACTTGCCAATGATGAGAAACGTCAAGTCTTACCTTTATCTTTTATTTGGGTGGCAATCTGGATTGCTTTAAAGAATTTTTGAACAAAGATGAAGTACATTATAGACAAACTAGTGCAGGCAGCTTATTTGATTTGTATTTCCAAGAAGCATACATATATTTTTGTGTAGACAGTTAGAAAGACTGCTACCATTAGGATTCCGAATCAAGTTGTGCATTAAGCGATGCATTGCTCATTACGTATCAAAGTGGTGAAGTAATAAACATTATGAAACGACAGGATTAAGAGGCTGGAAAATAGCATAACCACTGCGTTTCCTAGCAATAATAAGGGTGTGTTGGCTAAATGGATTCAAGAATATGAAGATGCTTTTGCTGAGCTTGGAATTCTTGGACAGAAAAATCTTTGATGATGATTTCAATATTGTTATTAAAGCAAAAACGTAAGTCATCTCCTCTAATTCTCCGTTTGGGCTGGAGTTTTTGGGCCGGCATTCATATTTTCTTCTTTTTTGGTAATGCTTTAGAATGCTGTTTGCTTCCTGCCATTGCATTTGGATATGCTATCCATACTATGTCGTCGTAACTGTCAGGATATTTCTTCTAGCACTAGAACTTTAGTCTTGCTGCATTTATTTCTTTTCGAAGTGATGCCGTAAACTTTCATGATAATACTCTCTTATGATACTACACGTGTATCATTCTCATATTTTGTCATCATATTTTACTTCAAACCCACGTTGTCTTCTCATTGTATACTTTATTTACTATCCAAGCTTGCCTCATTTCATGAACCCTTACCAACCATGGCCAAAAGTATATTTTAATTTCTTCCATAAACTTTCGCTTAATACCTTAAAGTTCGTTATTAATATGAAGCGAAACATAGAAAGCAAAAAATGGATTTTATTTTATTCGACTCCGTATCCTTACAAAAATCGTGGCCTACGAAAGGCACTTAAGGAGTTTTTCGGCAATAATGCTCCTGAAGTTAATAGATGAAATCTCATAAGATTGGTAGGGTATAGAGAATATCCATTACTTTCAATCCATAACAGGTTTCTGTAAGGTTAATGAACGATTACGGGACAAAATTTAAATTGAGATCTTAAAGACATGCTGATTGTGAGGGATATTCGACTTAGTAATAAATTCAAATTTTAATGAAATTTAAAGATTAACATCTAGATGCCGTTTGCCTCATACATATGATTGCCCTACGTAGGGATATAGAAGGAATGTGTTTTGTTCGTGTGAAATTTTGTTGAAGAAAATGAGAATATATCCGCAGATGGCAGTGACTTCTTTCCAGCCATATGTGCATATTTAAATGCAATATGCGAAATAATTCCTCTGGAGCTTTAACGTTAAATTAAATATTAAAACAGTGCCGTGATTCTCAAACAAAGAAAATCTAAATTACTGCTCACCATTGATCCATTTTGGCTTAATGTAAAAAAACACAATATGATGCCAATATGCGCTCATGAAAAAGAGACATTTGATGCAAAGGAAACAGATTGTGCCAATAGAAAGACTAGCAATGCTACCACGGACAGTTGAAATACCAGAATGGACTCTGAATTCTAAAGGAACACAGATTTTCATTCCCGAATTTTTGGACAAAGCAAATTATTCAGTCCCTTTCACAATGTTCTTGACTCAAAAACACAGTTGCTGTAACCAATAACAAAAAGTAAATCGAGGTAAATCAATGTAGTTAAGTGAAAACCCGCTGTAGGCGTCGTTACAACTAACTTCAAAATCCCTTACCGAATCAAATAACCTAAGCGTTTAAAATAAAAAGGAGAACAAATCTCATAAGCGAATTTGGAATTTGCATTTAGATTTCTGAGAAAGCTCATAAACTGAAAGGAATGCCCACCATCATGTAAGTTTCAATCATTGCAAAATGCAGCATAAAGAATAAAATCCTTCGTATCAAAATAGTGTCTAAGTATCATGAGAACTCAGCACATCTAAGCATAAACCCAACAGAAACGACAATTCAACAGCGTTTCAATTGACTATAGTTACGAAGCAACTTGGCAAATGCAGTATATATAATGTAGTCAAGCAGTCAAGCAACAGAGAAGCGCCATTGGACATCTCCCTATTTGAAACTCAAGTTTAACAGCAGACTAAGATCGATTTAGACCTATGACACTTTATACATCAAAATTCCAAATAGGTTCCTATATCATCAAGCTACTTACCAATAATTGATTAACAACAATAAAAGTTTGGAAATATTCCCTTGAAAGTACTATAGTATCAAAAGGTATGTTCGCCATTGACCAATAAATGGATTTCAAAGGATGGGAATCTAGCAAAAATGTTGTGCTAAGCCAATACCTAAGCACTTCAATATCCTACCCACGATGACATCATAACCGCATAGGGTTTGCGGGGATGGGATAGTCCATTATTGATTTTTAGTGCTTAATAATGTATTGAAATAGCGTCAGACAAATTCGCAATTTGAGAACATTTGCAACTTTTAATTAGTCTGTTTTAAGAAATCCAGAAATATGTTGTCTCTTGTTATATCCAGCTCAAGGGACTAAATAAGGTGGCCAAAAATGTTTAAGGGGTAACGTATTCATAACCTCCTTCTTACTTTATCACCCTTTATTAGTGTTTTTCATCAGCTCAGCTAAGTATCTCAACCTTTGAATAATCTTTCCATTAAAAATTGTTTTACGTGAAGTTCTCTGGAATCTGAAAAAATCTTTGGATTTCTTTGCACTGCAAATTGATTGTACGGATGTTGAGAATTGCACTCTAAGTTGAAGGAAATAATTTGAGAAGGCAACGCCGCTGTACCAACCATTCGCCTCTGAAATCTATCCGGTGAATTTTGATAACGGGAGATGGCCTCCTCCGAATCATTGGCACAATGAATCAAAGTGGACAATGTCCTTCCTTGTCTACCTCCAGTATTCTCATTGGAAGAATTAGTGACTTCAATAACCATTTCGTGGTTAAATTCCCGAGGGCAAGGGAATGGTTTCACTCTCCTGATTACAAGCAGAGGATGCATTCTCTCCTACAGAATCAATGGCATCACAAAGAAGAGCCTTGATCAGTGTTTCGCTTTCTCTTCCCGTAAGCTCCACCGTCAATATCATGGCATTCGCGGCAATGTACAAAGAGTCTGGTCCAAGTTTTGAAAGTGTATCCAACGATTCCGTCCTAGTCTTGAGGCGTGAGAATGCAGGTTCATGATCTGGACATTCTCGTTTATCTCGTAAAGCATGTGCAACCTTGGTCCTTGACTCCTTGTGGCTCATAATTTCCCAACACTCTGATGATTCGTCATCAGTTACTTCAACTTTATTTTTCTGGTCTGACCTTTTCGCTCTCTTAACGAAACGACATCCCGCATATGTCAGCTGGTCTACGATGGAGTCGATCACCTTACTTTTAAGCTTTCGTCCCTTTGCAATCCGATATCGCTCAAGATTAAAGGAAATCAAAAACCGAAATCGTTTATTCCCTTGAGTAAGAAATTCAATAAAGGGATTTTCTGAGTTAGTCATTTTCGACAAGAATCAGGGTGAAAACTTGGGCGACTTACCGACATGATTATATGCCTCCTGATTCGTCCCACAGATGATGTCAAAGCAGGTTATGTCGTCATTCTTAATGATGACCAAGGCTCCAATCATTCTAACTACACAGCAATATGATTGAATTTCGATGAAGGAATAAAGTAAACGCGAAAGCTCAGCGTTCATCCAATACATACCGAGAAAGGTTTACGAATGTAGGGTACACTTCAATCGCGCCATTTGTCAATGACTAATCCTTACTTAAAAATCGTGAATGTAGACACCTTCAAAAAACTTGTTTCCTATCAACATTAAATACATCCGATATACATTGATTCAGAGAATTGAAATTTCTGACACGAACATATTATATTGCTCAATTCTTTATCGGAGTTACAACAGGGGTAAGGTTCGGAAGGTAAAGCGACAACATGGACGAAGTCAACGACGAAAACAAAAATGGACAGCGAAACAATAAATTGGACTTTTATCATCAAAAAGGTGGTGTAGCGAGATGTTGGAGACTTACATATGTAGCCAACTATCAAAGTGGTTGAATTTCACTGAAGGGATAGACAAGAAAGCTCAGCGTTCACAACGAGAATTGTTGACTGCTCTTTCAGATTTTTAAATCGCGCCTTTTATCCATGACTTTTCTACTTTTAAAGATCGTGAAAGTAGACGCCATGCTGTATTCACAATACTTGTTTCAATTTATATAGCTATGGAAAGAATCTTCAACGGAATTGCACAAGCGGTCTCCTGACGAAGTAAGGTTCGGGTGATAGAAGGTAAGGCGGTAACATGGACGAAGTCTCCGATACAAAAAAATGGACAGTGAAACATTCCATAAATAAAAAATTAATCAAAAAAGTTGTGTAACAAAATTGTGAATCTCTCATTGGAATGAAATCAATCATGATACAATGGAGTTCTATGTTAATACTTCAGCAATCATTTACATGCTTTAGAATTGATTTGGCTGTCCAATTGACCATGAGCAAAGATGAATTTCTGAAAACAGGGTGTTATTAAATCTACCCTAAAGTTGTCATTGTTGAAATTCATGATTAGTCCTAGAAAACACAATTCTTTCATTTGACAAGAGATTGTGGACATTCATATTCAAAGAAAATTTTATGTACGCAGGAGTGTTACTAATGTATGCCAATGATTGATATTATAATTCCATTCTCTTAGATTTACTTTTGTTTTGCTCTCTTCCCGGAATAGTGTCTCTTGACAGTGCACTTGATTTTGCAATCATCATTACAACTTTAAGGGTTGTTGATCAATTTCACAACAATTGCAAGAATAAGAATAAGATTGTTGGTATTGATACATAAATGTTACAGTATGTTAAAATAGATTGAGAAGATGGACTTGAGTGCAATCATGAATATCCATGGAATGTATTGTAATTCTCATAAATTCCAAGAATGTGTTATAGTTGGTATGCCAAATCTTAGTAGATATAAGGATCCCCTGGGAAATTACATTTCAGATCTCATAAGAAATGTAATTCTTGCTGTTCTACACAAATTCGTTTGCTGGGTGGTGGTCCTAAATTATCCTCGTTTGGTATTGTCGAATCGTCAATGGTACTATTACTGTCTGGCATCGTTCGCATATTTGAAAATTGAGTATTCTCCATGGTTGTTATATCCGGAGATTGTTGCAACGTTTCGAGAGAAGTTTCTTTCTCTTGAAGAAGTATTGTTGATTCCAATGCATCGGAAACACTGTCGTCTACCACTGGAACTTGAGGAAGTTCCATGTTAGTGTGTTCTTCGTCAAATTTGGGAGAATGTTTCGTAACAAAACTTTCGTCATTTGAAGTTTGCAAATCTTTCATAGAGGAATTCTCCTCCTTTAATTTAGGAGAATTAGTTTCAAAGGTATTTTCCTCCTTGATACATTGTGATGGATCTTCCATTAGAGTATTCCCCTCATTTGTATTTTTAGAATCGTTCCTAAAATTGTTTTCTCCATTTGTCACATTCGGTGTTGGTGGTAGGAGAGGCTCACCTGGCTTGCGTTGTGTCAAACGATGAAGTGTCGTATACGGTACATGAACGATGGCAGCCAATTGTCGTAGAGATTGATGTGACCCCCCGTCGGGTAATTGTGCAATAGCCGCACGAATTTCCGTCGGATTCCATTTGGGCTTACGACCCGTCTTGAATTTCTTTTGAGGAATGACCTGAAAGGAGGATGCGGATTCGTAAATGTCAGCACCATTGGTCTGTGTCCAATAGGAATCACAGGCTCGATTCCAAATACGAGAAATGGTAGATGGATGGACTCCAAACATCCGAGCGACAGTAATCATCGTACCGCGCTTCAGTTTCAGTTTTTTGGTCCGACGTTTCGAGACAGCCTTTGGCTTGGATGTAAGACTTTTCTTTGTAGATTTCTTGACAGTGAATTTCTTTTTGGGAGCTTTTGGCGATTTTTCTGGGGTAGGAGTCTTTTCTTCTTCTGTAGATTCTTTTTCAGGATCTTGTTCCCCGTCACTCTCATCAAAGACTTCATCCTCATCCTCATCTTCTTCGTTATTGTCTTGATCATCACCCATTTCTGCTTTTGGCTGTGGTTTGACACGTTGTAGTAACTGTGCAATAATTTGTTGTAACTGTTCCCGTGTTAGGTCCTTTTGGGGTTGTTTCATCATAATATCATTGAATAGATTGCAATCTATCTCTTGGGAAGGATCTCCTGTAGCAGAATCGTTTGCGGAAGTATCAGTTGGCATCTTTGCTTTATCTTGGGGAGAAAGAGCATCCGTCACTTCTGTTGTGTCTATATTTTCCTGAGGTGTTTGCTCTGTGTTTTCCGATGTAACGTTCACGTCACTTGTATCCTCAGATTCTTTACTAGGCGATTCTTTCGTTGTTTTATCTGTTACTTCTGATGTAAATATGGATTTATCGACTCCATCTGTTACTTCAGAGGATGAAGCAATGTCTTGCTGTACAGTTTGTTCTGTTTGTGAGATATCAACATTGGATGGCAATGAAACATCATCCTTATTCTTGTCTTCGTCATTTGTAACTTCCATTTTTTCGTTCGGGGTGACGAGAGCCGATACCATTGAATTTGAATGAGAAAGAAAAAGATGACAAAGAAAAAATCAAGATTAAAAAAAAACGAATCGCAAATGAAAAGTGATCTACAACAAGTAATGGTCTTCTTCTGCAAAGGGAAGAGCGAAGGGTCTGATTTTGCTATTGTTGTTGGATCAAAAACACACTGGTGTCGATCCGTAATTTCTAATCACTTGTGATGAAAGAAAGTGTTATTATTATTGACCATGCTTCGTTCGATTTTCGATTTCGAAAGGAGAGTTTTGGTTCACAAGAGTTTCGTATATTAAAGTTAGGGGATAGTTGAACGAGTGGTTGAACGGGAAACGGACATTCCTTTCGAAGACATTCCAAAAACTGTCAAATTCTAGATTCCCTCATGAATGGATTTCGATTTCAAACCCTGGTTTCTCATATTTGATCCGATTGGAAATAATTGTGTGTGACATCAGCATCCTTTGGAAAGTATATATATTATTGGATTGATTATCGACAACATTAAGAAATATGGCCGACAATGAAGAATTAGTTGATTATGATGAAGAGGAGGTAAGAAAGGAAGGATGGATTGATCGTTCTGTCTTTGATATTGGAATTGTCATTGGATGAAGGAAACCCCGGACGTCGAGAGGAGAGGTTGAATTATCATGCCTTGAGGAAATATTTTTTGAATTTTTGAATACTAGACATGGTCAAACAATCTACGACACGCGCCACATGTTTTCCACATGCCCCTCAAATCAATGAAAATGTCTCCATCCATTGATTTTGTTTGGATGCAAATCAAAACTGTTCCTTGTTTGTTCGAAAAGTTAACGAATGTTTCCTAACTTTGTTCATCCCATTCTCTCTTTGTTTGTCTTTTGAAGGAAGTAGCCGATGTCGCAGCAGATGTTTCAGCTGTAACCGACGGCAAGGAAGTAAAGAAGTGAGTTTTTTTATCAAACAGTGTTTGTCCAACCTCTATTATTATGCACATGCTCGAAGTACCTTGGAGTCCTTTCTTAAGCAAACTTTGACCTCAAGAAGTAATGGAAGAGTATCAAGCTCTCTTTATCCCCATCCAGATCCCACTTAGAACTCTGGTTCGATAAAGCCCTTTTTTGATAACACAGTTATCATAACGCTTATGGTCCACTTCTGCCCGACGGTTTGTGCTACGCATAGTTTTTTCATAATTCAATTTTTTTCAATGATCAAGACCATTTCCTCTAAACACTATCCTTCCAACTTTTTCTTGTTCTGACTAATCTCGGGATCAATATTTTTCGATAAAACAGGGGACATTATGTGGGTATTCATGCATCTGGATTTAAGGATTTTATTTTAAAACCTGAGTGTCTCCGTGCTGTGGTAGATTGTGGCTTTGAGCATCCGTCGGAAGTTCAGCATGAATGTATTCCTCAAGCAGTCTTGGGTATGGACATTGTCTGTCAGGCCAAGTCGGGAATGGGGAAAACCGCTGTCTTTGTTTTGGCCACACTTCATCAGCTCAATCCAACGGCATTTCCCGAGGGAGAGAATCAGGTATCCGTTTTGGTATTATGTCACACTCGTGAACTTGCCTTTCAAATCGCTCATGAGTATGAACGTTTCTCGAAGTACCTACCCGATGTCAAGACTGCAGTCTTTTATGGTGGAGTGAGTATCAAGTTGAATCGTGACATCCTTAAGAACAATTGTCCACACATTGTGGTGGGCACTCCAGGACGTATCCTAGGTTTGGCACGTGAAAAGACCTTGAAGTTGGATCATGTTAAGCACTTTGTCTTGGATGAATGTGATCGTATTCTGGAGGCTCTTGATATGCGTCGCGATGTTCAAGATATTTTCCGCATGACACCGCATGAGAAACAAGTGATGATGTTTAGTGCGACTCTTAGCAAGGAAATCCGTCCAGTGTGTAAAAAGTTTTGTCAAGATCCCATGGAAATCTATGTGGATGATGATACCAAGCTTACGTTGCATGGTCTCCAACTGTACTATTGCAAGCTTGCGGAGGCCGAAAAGAACCGTAAGCTTAACGACTTGTTGGATGCCCTAGAGTTTAATCAGGTGGTAATTTTTGTATCCAAGGTAGCTCGAGCCAATGAACTCAATCGACTCTTGACGGAATGTAACTTCCCCTCCATCTGTATTCATGCTGGGATGAAACAAGATGAAAGAATTTCAAAGTACAAATCCTTCAAGGAGTTTAATGCCCGCATTTTGGTCGCGACGGATCTCTTTGGACGTGGTATTGATATTGAGCGTGTCAATGTTGTCATCAATTATGATTTCCCCGATGACTCGGACCAGTATCTTCATCGTGTCGGTCGTGCGGGTCGCTTTGGAACCAAAGGTATTGCCATTTCCTTTATCTCGTCGGATGCCGACAAGGAGATTTTGGAAAAGGTTCAAAGTCGTTTTGAAGTCAATATTCCTGAATTGCCTGATGAAATTGACATGTCTAGCTACATGACAACCTAGGTTGATGATGGCATTGGAGTAGTAGGCATGTGTGAGTGAAAGGGGATGTAGTGTGATACGAGAAGAAGGATATCGGTTCTTGGAATTAATTCGATACAAATATATAGCTACACGTTATGAATCTTTGGTCAATAAAGTACAAAATCCCCTGATCAGTTCCTTGTAATTTAAACAATCATCCAATTGATCAGTAGACTGAGGAGAAAATTGAAGTGTCACGTTTATGTTGGACGAGAAATATGCAATCCACAAAATTCAGTTTTATAGTGTTATTAGGAAGGTGGTGACTACTATCGAATAATATTTGTACATTGGAGTAATGTGTAAATGAGTACGATCCATATCAGAACTTTGGACATTACTTGATGATTTGCTTCCGACGCATAGGGTGGAGGTGTATTTATTTCCAAATAAATGGGATTCTTGAGCATATCTGACGCCCACCACATAATACCCCGAAAGCATGCCTTGGATGCATATTCTCGCTTCAATTCATATGTTTCGGGATTGTCGTAACTTATGAATAGACTACTATTGACCAATAGGTTGGCAGTCCCACTGGATGGATCCAAGGTGAACGATTCGTAATTTCCCGACGTCACAAATTCCTCAATGGTAAAATAGGGCATAAACCCTATAGAACCCGCACACCCACCAGTACCTCCACCCGAAAAGGGACATCCGTCAGTTGTACAACTGTCGGGTTCTTTCAATTCGTAAGTCCGACCAAAGCCAGCAAGTCCCAATACAATCTTATTCGAGGGAATGTAGGTAAGGATATATTCCACCGAGTCAAAAATATAGGGTAAATCCGTATTTGCTCCAATAATCCCATCTTGTTGATAATGTGTATAGATATTGTACGTCATTAGATGAAAGAAATCAACTCCTGCACGTGACAAGGCTACCAAATCAAATCCCTCTGACAATCGTGTTTTGGAGACGGGTGTTGCTACGGTGATGACAAAATCATCACCCTTCCATGTCGAGTCTGCTGCCTTTCGAATCTCTTGTACTAATAATGGATAATTCTCTAAATCATCCACTCGTCCACCATGATCTAAATCACCGGGGAATTCCCAATCTAAATCAATCCCATCAAAGTTATATCGACGACAAAAGTCTATACAAGATGCCGCAAATATCCTTCGACGGTTGGCAGTCGCGGCAGTATCCGAAAATCGAAATTCGGTTTCTTCCCCTGGATCATTAAAGGTCCATCCACCAATAGCAATTAATGTTTTGAGACCGATATATTGACT
>CAAAJI010000457.1:25048-38999 GCA_900642245.1 Fragilaria radians | reverse complement strand
TTATTGTCTAACCCAACTGTTTAAGTAAACATATTTCAGATTCCTTAAGTAATCATTAAGGTAAACTATTCTGAGGTTAGTGGGTTCAAACCTCACTAATATGTTTCCTTTTATTCTTTGCAGTCCGCATATTGCATCCTTTCACCTTGACAGAAATAAGAACTTGGCAAGGTTGGCCTGATCATCAAAGGGTCATCTTGAAGATGGCTTCAGATATGACACCAAAAGCTTTAGCCCTCACAATAACACTTTGAACTGCCCTTTCCACACCTAAGCACCACCACAATGTATAGTGGAAGTTGCCATCAGACAAAGTATAGAGTTTGATAATGCAGAAATATCACCAATCACTGACTTTATGGAACTCCAAGTGAATACTGCCAACCCTTGACTTTTTGGGGCTAAAACTTGTGTAAGGATATCTTGACTAGGGGGATAGCAATATTGCCAGAGTGACAATCTAAGCAGAGACCTGTGAATCTTGCCAGTATTTACACTTGGATTTAAATCAAATAGAAATCTAAAAGTGTGAATACATTATCATATTCTGTGATCAGACTTTTTGTCTCAAATGGTTATGAGTATTGTGTTAATCAAAGCATTGAAATGGCAGAGACAGGCCATGCATCATGGCCAGTATCTTAAGTATTGTAAACTTTGCTTAAAATAATTAACCAACTCTTGATTATGGTCCTCAACTATGTTGGTTTATGCATCTTCAATGTTTTACAGGATCTCTGCTCATTATGTCTCTAACCCATCAAAGTTGTAGTCACTCTTCAAATATTGACAGTACCAGGGTATCAAGGGAAGACAAGCAAATAAAGTTAAAGCAACAGAACACAGAGCAATTGCATAGCTCATTCTCATCAGGATCACATGGAACATTAAAAGAAACTAATCAAGCTTTACAACGCACATCAGAAATCTGTCATATTCTTTGGGTTGATAATACACTTTATGCAACAGCCAAAATTCCCTGATTAGAGATACAAAATGTGATAGTAGCAGTAAGTGCTCAGATAAATTGAGAGATTATACTCCTACCATCTTGATCTTAATTTTGAGACTGTACCAAAATACCCTTGTCTTGAAATGGATGATTTGGATCTTTGAAGACATTTCAATCAGATTGATTGTTGGGTCTGCCATCTGGAATCTGGTCACAACAAATCAAATCACAAGGTTATCTTGATGAGAATAAGTTTACAGATTTTTCCATCAGAGCTCTGATTTGCTTGATCAATCATTCATGATTGCAAATCAGTGTCAAAGTTTGGAGCACCATTTTGATGCACCAACAAATCTTGAGTAGAAATATATATTCTTCATCTGTGGGGGAGGATCACAAATGACATAGTTGCATGATCCACCACCCCCACTCCGTAGCTTTGACTTGAATTTAGTGTGGTTTAGTGATTCCAAATTAATTTCACTCAACAGATAAGAACCTGCTTTTTCAGATGGAGAAGCCCTTTGAAAGGCTTCAAGGAATGTCTTTGGTCCCATTAAAGCATCATCATTTCTTGCAACTCCATGACTCTGATAAAACTCCATCATGGTAGTAAAAGCAAGCCACAAAATTCTGTTTTCTGGGTATGATGCAATGAATCCTTGTGCAAATAAGCCTGTGTATGCAGTAATCACAGAAACAAATTCCACATTATCAGGAACAATCAATGGAGATACTGTTTCCAAATCTATATCAAAATAGTAACCTCCATGTTGATAAAGCTCTGCAACTCTACACATATCTGATTGAAACTTCCCTCTCTCAATGTCAAAGTATTTAAGTAGCTCTGGATATACATCTTCAATTACCTTTCTACATTTTCTATGATCCAAAAACACAACCTCAGCAGTACCATTCAATGAGATGTTATAGAGGTTCACTGTTTTCAACACATTTTCATGAGCAAGCATCAAGCTATTGTCATCACCATTTTGCAATAGTTCTGGATGATTATAAAAATCAAATCGATACGTAAATATAAGCCTTGGAGGAACCGTTTGATATCGTTTCGGTACACCTAGTTCGATCTCTTCCCTGACTGCAACCAATCGAAGAAGAAATACGTAGCTCATGCTTAGTGAGAGCAGTAAAACGGTGCTTTTAATCCAAGATATGCTTTTCATTGACGCAACTATTCTGAAATTCCATGTATCTGACATTGAAGTGACAATCATTCAATCGTGTTCGTTGGCGCAGCAACGCAACCTTTGAAATTCGACGACAAAGTACCTGCCATTCCAATACCGTACGGTACAGTGGAGTACTGATATACACTTCGCACCTGTAATTTGAAAACAAGCTAATACTTTCCATATACCTTGAGATCTAACTTCTAAAGTTAAAACATTATTATTTTTACCATTGATCCAACCATCTACCGCAAGATCATATTAGTCATATTTATTGATTCTCAGAGTGGAGAAACTTTCTAACATATTGTTTGATCAGAGTCAAATAAAATCTCACCTCTAATTCAAATGACAGAGTAATCTTACCTTGCAGTGAATTTGTAAAAACTCTCATCTTGAATCCATTCATTGCTTTTCCTTTATGCTTCCAACTATCAAAAGAATGTCACTTATCAAACATTTAAAGTAATTTCCATAACTAAGCATCTTGTAATTGACACTTCATGGTTGTATCTTCCATGCCTCAAACAATTTTGTTTTATACCTTTCATGTTTCAACAAACGGCATACCTGATAATACTACAACAGAAGCTATTTCAAGAGTGTGAACCCCATGATGCAGCCCTTTTCTCCAGGCATTTAGATAGTTTGCTTATAAACTAAAGCCACTAGATATCTCTGTAAGGTAAATTGATTAAATGACTGGCTTGAAATGAGCATGATTAATGACACCTAAGATCACTAGTAAGCAAAAGAAAGTAATGGTAGAACATGTGCTCAATAGTCTAGTAGCGGTGACAATCTGGAAGTAAGAACCAGCACTTAATTCAATTAAAAAGTGCAATTCTTTTGAGTAGGATACTATATTGGCTCACTTCAGTTATGCTTTATAACATGCATCAGATTGAAGAGTTTAGAATGACATGCTAATATAATGGTATACTTACATGAGTTTTCAAAGCAAGATGTTGGAAATATTATTAAAGATATCATCGACAAGCTTATATAATCACTCCCCATACACAAAGCACTGATATTCTTTGCCCCTGTAATTTGAAAGCAAGCAATACTTTCACTTGATGTGCTAAACTTATTTACATATACCCTTGAGCTCTATCTACTAAAATTAAAACATTATTCTTTTTACCATTGATCCAACCATCTACCACAAGATCACATCAGTCATATTAATTGATTCTCAGAGTGCACAAACTTTCTAACATCTTGTTTGCTCAGAGTCAAATAATATCTCCACTCTAATTCAAATGACAGAGTAATTACCTTGCAGTGAATTCGTAAAAACTTCTCATCTTGAATTCATTCATGGCTTTTCCATTTATGCTTCTAGCTATCAAAAGAATGTCAATCTTCAAACTATTAAAGTACTTTCCTTAACTAAGCATTTTGTAATTGACACTTCATGGACGTATCTTCCATGCCTCAAACAGTTATGTTTTATCCCTTTCATGTTTCAACAAATGGCATAACTTATAGTACTACAACAGAAGCTTTTTCAAGAGTTTGGACCCCGTGATGTAGCCCTTTTATCGAGGCATTTAGATAGTTTGCTTATAAAATAAAATTATTTGATAACTCTGTAAGGTAAATTGATTAAAATGACTGGCTTGAAATGGAGTATGATTAATGACACCTAAGATCACTAGTAAGCAAAAATAAGTAATGGTAGAACAAGCGCTTAACATTCTAGTAGCGGTGACCGTCCGGAAGTACGATCCAGCATTTAATTCAAATAAAAAGTGCAATGCTTTTGAATAGGATGCTACATTGGCTCGCATCAATTATGCTTTGTAGCGTGCATCAAATCGAAGAGTTTAGAATGGCATGCCAAAATAATGGTATACCTAAATGAGTTTTCAAAACACCTGTTTGATGGAAATATTATTAAAGATATCATCAACAAGCTTTTATCATCACTCCCCATACAGTAAGCACTTAAATCTGAAGCCTACATGTTCTTACCAACATGTGCACCTTAGCCCCATCCTACATAATACATCAAGAAAGAAATGATTTTATAAAATTAATCGTAAATTACACCATGATAGAGGGGGGACTTTCGGTTGATGCTCCTTAAGCTGTAAAGTAGATTCCAATGTCAGGCAAAGAAGGATCAAATGTTCTTCCTGAGGCATGGCAAGATGTGATGCAAGCAAGGATACCTCAGCATACCCAAGTAATCATTATCGATCTCAGGACCGTATCATGTGGAAAGGGGCTTCAAACCTTCTTGGGTAGCTACTTGTTACACCCTTAAATAAACTATGCTCCCGCAATCTTTAGTGCCTCCTGGACATACTTACTGGGAGATCGGGAGATTGTAAACAGGCTTCTTACCTGTCCAAAGTGATAAATGGCTTCAGTTTTGACAAGTGCATTGATACTAACAAGTTTCATGAGACGCTGGGCCAATAGACCACAAAAGAATACACATATTCACGGAATTGGGAAGTGTTGAAGTCTGTGGGGCAGTGCCATTGCTAAGGCAAGGCAGAAATGTGAATAAGGAGTGGAAAGGCGGAGGTCAAATTCCCGGAGAATGACTTTACTCAGATATAAGTTCTGTGAGAGGTTTAAGTCTTGGAGGAGCAAAGTTCTGGGAAAGTAAAGATTGTATTGAAGTCAAAAATCACAGTATTTCTTACTCATGTAAAGATCGCGGGAGTAAGCGTTAAGTTCATGACGATTTTGGAGAGAACAAGGCGTTTCAGCAAGACGGTTAGTCAAAGGGATTCAATATCAAGCTTGAATTCTCAGGCCCTAGAACACCTCAGCGCAATGGTTAGCTTGAAAGGAAGCTCCAACCTTTTTTAGAAGGATCAGATATATTGAATTGTGCTGAACTCAAGGATGAGTGAAGGTCTGGAGTTTGTGCAGAATGTGCAATAACAATCACTTTTCTACACAATATAACTTCAATCAAGACTATAGAAATTTATCCCTATGAGCTGCTATTTTGTGGGAAACGGTCGAAGTTGGCAGAAAACTTGAAATTGCTTGGTGAAATAGGCACTGTCACAACTAAGGATGACGTGCAAGGAAAGTTCAAGACCAGACGTTGACTTCAATGAGAGTTATGCTCCTGTAATCATTAAGTTTTCTTGTGATTTTAATCATCAAACTTATTCATGGATTACAAGAGTCAAACATGGATGTGTGAATATTCCTGAAGACGTGATGAATGCTCATTAAGATAGTTGTCTCCAATTGAAAAGAGCTACTTACGGTTTGGTTCAGAGTGCATGGGAGTTTTATAGAAAGTTAGTTTAAGTTCTAAAGGTACTAGGTTTTGCTAAAAATCTATATTGCTCTTGAAGTGGGAGGATGATGAGACACTTTGGATTGAACCCCTAACTCCGTTATAGGAAGGTTATTGGAAATGTCCCTCACGTTCATCAAGGTCTATTTGTGTAGGGCTTATCCGTTAGGGATATAAGAAATACAAGATTGAGTGCGTCAGTGTTTAGTTTGACCTTTTAATTGTTAGTCACAACCTTTAGTACATCCCTTTTGTGAAATTTCAGTGTTGAAACTTGTAGTCTCAAGTTCTATCTGACTTCTTTACTTTCATTGCGCGGTAACAAAGAGTTGAAATGACAGTTCAAGTACCATCATGGGTGCTATAGCTGGCAAAGCTTTTGGCGTCAAATCTTAAGCCATCTTCAAGATGACCCTCCAATGGCAAGGTCAAGCTAGCCAAGTTCTTATTTCTGACAAGGTGTAAGAAAAGGACACACACGGCTACTAGGGACAATGGCAAGAACATCAAAGATGGAGGAGGACGTCATAATTTAGTGCTGCATAACCTTTTCTCTTTCATAATCAATAGTGTACTTCAAAGTCCATTTAGACATTGCCTTTTCTTGGTATTCAGGAAAAATGCTACAGTATGCGCATTAGGATAACCTTTGTTGTTAATTAGAAATAATAAGGTTGTACAAATCTTTTTGAAGATATTTTGATACAATATTTGCTTGTGGACTATGACTTGTTATTGCCTCGACTTCAATGTCATAGTTCTCACACATCTGTTTGAACGCGCGGTAGAATCTAGGCCAAACCAACCAGTGGCAGGATCAACCATAGTGAGAGAAAGTAGAGAGTGTGCCTCGAACGGTGTCTTTCTAGTTACAGGGCCGACTAAGTCCACCATGACCCAGGGGTAAGATTCTTCTACTTTGGGAGGCATTAATCCATAATTCTTACGTTCCTTTTTGTTTAATTGACAGACGGGACAAGAGGAACATAAATGTTCAACATCTTGTGTGAGACCAGGCCATGTCATGGTGTTCCTGACGGCCTTTTCAGTACGTGTCTGTCCAGGATAAAGTAAGTATTCATAGTAACAGGGTAGGACTTTCTTTCTTAAGGATTGAGGAATGTATGATTTATCTTAATAACACAAAAAATTGCTTAATCCTTTTTCTCTTACCCATTGACTTGTGCATACTCTTTGAATATTAAGGCGTTATGCATTGAGAATTTGATGCTAATGATTTGTGCTTCAGATAGAAGTGTCAAGGCTTTCTCATTTTGAACTTTCAGTTCATAAACGTCTAAATGGGATAGGGCATCCGCTACAACATTTTTCTTTCTTGGGAGGTATTCAAATGTTATCCCATATTCTTCAAGGAGCAACAGCCATCGTAAAGACGGTCTAAAGCTTTCAACTCATTGAAGGTATTGACTTTATGGTCTATAAATACTATAATTGGATAACCCAAGAAGATAGTTGTGTATTCTTTGCAGGATACAGTAGTTGGCAACATATCACGTTCGGTGGTTGTACATTTTCTTTGGGCTGTGTTGAGGTTTTGCAAAGTAAAAGCTATAGCCTTTTATCTTGCATGATAACTGCAACGTGAAAGGTATAAAACATAATTGTTTTATGCATGAAAAATACATCCATGAAGTGTCAATTACAAAATGCTTAGTTATGGAAAGTACTCTAATGGTTTGAAGAATTAAATTCTTTTGATAGGTAGGCACAAAAGGGAAAACAATGAGTGAATTCATGATGATCATTTTTTACAAATTCACTGCAAGGTAAGCTTAATCTGTCACTTGAATTAGAGGTGAGATGCTATTTGACTCTGAGCAAACAAGACGTTAGAAAGTTTCTGCACTCTGAGAATCAATGAATATGACTGATATGATCAACTGAAATCATACTATCCGGTCCAAAATTGTTACACTAGTCTACTAAAAGTGTTACACATGCATTCCAATGAAAAGAAATTATTGATCATCACTAAAATTGGCTAGTCCAATATTTTCATGATCCTTAAAATTATAAGGAGAATGAAACGGCAGTGAAGCCGTTATAATTTGTGAACAGATGTCAAAATACACAGAATTCCCTTTTCTCTGAATTTGCATTAACAGTAAGGGATATCTTCATGAATGGTACAGAGCTAACATTTTTAGCCAATTCAACACTATGCATACGTGTGGATTATTGCTCTTAACCTTATACCTTTATAAAATAAATTAATCACTAAAGAGCTCTTAGTCTTTTTTAATGACACCTGGTCTCAAAAAAGGAGCATTACTTCAAGTTTATGTATATTTCAGGCCTCATAAAAATTGGCAAGTGCCAATATTACCAATATTAAGCCAATATTGGCACATTTTGATCCTTAATTTGACAAAATGTTGGCATCGACGTAGGATATGTATTAAGAGCTACGTGTAGTGGTAGACAGACGAATAAGTGCTTTAATGAGTTAGATGAGGACTAGGGAATTCAACAATTCAGCCTGTTTTGACTGGAATAAACCCTCAAGAGTTAGATTAGGTATGCTGCTTCAAAATTCATCCATCTCCCATTTTAGAACTGAAAAATCTGATTCAACAGATGCTGTGTTTGCAAAGACGCATCCATCACCAGCAGAAAACTGCCAAAGGATGATAAAAGCGTCCCCTGAAGTCATCCCAAGCTGAGTTAAGTAGTGTGGTATGGTCTTGCTTGTTGACTTAGTCTTTGAATCCTGGTTCATTTCTATATGTTCGAACAAGTTCTTGATGCTCCTTCTCAATGCTTTCTATCTATTCCTTCCAAGTTGACATCAGCATTCGGAAAGGGTCCAATACATTTTCAATGAAATCACTTGTTCTCGTGGTAGCCAGCATATATGGCATTACGGGAGGTGCTATTTCACCCCGAACGTTATTATTGGAATCTCGTTCTGCCTGGATGCCAGATACAAGTTCAACAGCTGCGAAAACAATGTCATGAAGCAATTCAGCTTTCAAGACATTTTGGAGAGAAGCAAGCAGATCACGTGCCCAAAAACCTTGATCCCTTAATATGAAGCTCAATATCCTTGTATTGAACACACCAACCAGAACTCTCAAAGTAATCATCAACTTGAACATTGTCTCGATTGAATGCAGTAACTGAAGTCAAATTAAAAAGCGAGGCTAACGCAACCACAAGATGGTCAATTTCAGTCTGTTGCTGTAAAAGAATAATGTTTTCTTCCTTGAATTACGGTAAGCGTAACAGCATTACAATCAAGCAACGGAAAAATACAGAAACAAGCTATCCAACATTCTGACAATGGAGCACAAGCTGGTGTCTTTTTCAGCAAAGTGCCAAAGGAGATTGCGTTGTTTGTGAAGGAACCATCCTGCCAACATATTGCAACACTTATAAGTTTCATGTCACAAATCCTTGAATACACATTGGCTTGGATTGGTATCATCCCCCTGTCTGACGGTCTGGTTGGTCAACTCACATGGCTGGTCCACAGTGGCGCACAATAGGAGGAGTACGTAGAAATACGTAGAAAATACGTAGAAGTAGGTATGCGTTAACCAATTCTTAATATTGGCACCTCCGACAAAATACTGGCATCCCTAGGACAAATGCCAATATTAATGAGGCCTGGTATAGTTGGTCTTGATGATTGCGCTATTATTTCTTTTGTCTTTTGTTCTAATTTGGTATAGCAATGTCATGAATCATATCCATACTCAACAGAAGCTGATTTGGGCTTTCTGTTGTGTGTGGTAGGTAATTCATTTAGCTCATGCAGTAAATAGAAGAAAACTTCCCATAACAGTATGTATGTAGTAAGTAGCAAAGGGGAATTTTGCCACAACATATATGATGAGTGTTACTTTGCCACTCATCATTTATAAGATTCCATATAATTCGTAACCTTACGAAGTGGAATATTTTGTCTTCTTCTTCTTCTTCGTCCTTGCGTCACAAAGGAAATCACAACCACAAATCAATACCCCCCAAGACTCGATGTGTGTGTCATTAGTTCGGTTTCGGCTGCTGAGTACCGAAACGGAGAAGACTAACTTAGGCCAGACTCCATTATTAGTCTTGGATCCATCATCTCACCCGAAACGATGGATTGGGAAATACCGTGGGATATTATTTGGGTGGTGGTGGTTGGTTGTAGTAGTAGTAGGTTGTCTAGGTAGTTCTCGAGGTGGTGGCGGAATGACATTGGCATTCTCTCCTAATAAATTGCAAGGTCGGAAACATCTCACGACATTCACAAAAGCTACAATTCCCTTTCTTGGAACTACTACTACTACTACTACGACATGGATAAAACAGTCGTATACGAGAACATTATTTTCCAGTCAATATCGGTGGAAGTATGATTGTAATGTATTACTTCACTTCAGTTCTCAGATCAATGTACCTGAAGAAGATGTCAAGGAACAAGATCCGAATTATCGAAATCATCAACATCCAAATGACATTCCTAACAATACGTTTAATTACGATCCATTGGGACCACCACCGAATATTCATAGATTAAAAATTGATGGTGAACCATGGATAGTTCCACGCAAGTCAACAGACAATAGCAACTACGAAAACAACAAATCCGTAGTATTCGATTGTTATTCTTCCATTCAACGTGTCTGTAATTCACCACATGTATTTGTGATACGTAATCTTTTGACACAAGATGAATGTCAACAAATACAACAACAAGTCACCGATATGCGTCCAGCGGATACGACGGAAGGGGATGGTATGACCTTGCGTCGTAATTCTCGTGTGGCATGGTTAGATAATTACCCTCCTCCCAAGGCTCGAATGGAAACTGTCCAATCCAATCATGAACAAGAACAACAACAACATCCGAAAGTAGCAGCAGCAGCATCCGAAACAACAACATCAACATTAACCACCCACAAGGATTCGTCTCTTCCAGGAAGAGTAGGAACTTTCATTGGAAATCTTTTACTTACCGATACTGTCAAATCATCACCTGGTGCAGGATGTGAAAAACTTCAAGTTGTACATTATTCTGAGGATGGTGGAGAATTTGTATTGCATCATGATGGGATTGGTCGGATACTAACCGTATTGTATTATTTGAATGGAGTAGCAGGAACGTGGTTTCCATTGGCAGATACAAACAATGCCTCCTCTCTCTTGTCATCATCAACAGAAACTTTGGAAGAAGCAGAACAAATAACAACGACAACTACTGCAACAATATTCAGTCCCAATCATAGGATACCCCAAAATCGAGAAGAAGCACTTGAATTGGCCAAAAATTATCAACCTGGTAATCAAGGATTGTTGATCGTTGGTGCGAATTCTCCTTTCCTTCATCAAAATCGGTCAAATGCCACAGCGGAGAGTAATTCGTCTTCGATTGTAGTTATACAACCAGGGGATGCCATTGCCTTTTATAATTATTATTCCGTGTCAACAAACAATACAACTCCCAACGGCAAAAACACTCCTTTCCACAATACTTACGAAGCCGCCGATTGGACAACACTACATGCAGGACTTCCCACAACACCCCTGGAGGGAGATAAATGGATTGCCAATCATTGGATGCATGCTCCAAGTCTATTCCGTACTCTCCCCACACTCTTCTCAGCAGCACAGTAAGGGTGGATAATGTTATGGTGTCGCAAATTATGGATGATGTAACATACAAATCACAAAAAGAAGTATCTGTACTAGATAGAGGAAAGTCATCACATACAATGGACAACCAACAAGGATGATATTATTAATCATTATCATACTAAACGACTCGTCATACCATCAACCATGATTCTTGTATTATGCTTCATTGAATACTTTCTCCATTTCACATCATTTCAAGGACATGATCGTATCGTTATCATCTTTCGTATTACTTTGCATCATCCATCCCAGTACTACAATGACTGTCGTTGCGGTAGCAATTGGAGCTTGGAAGATTGCCAACATGCCCCCCACAATGAACCCCATGGAAATTGGAGAATACCATCGTTTCTCACGAATTCGGATACTACCATTCTCATCTTCATCATCATTGTCATCCGTGTCACAAACAATCATATCCATACTTGCTCTTGTGTCATCATCCACATTATTATAACTATCCTCCTTCTTATTGGTTTCATCATGAATAACCCACCATGGATCATGATCATGAGATGTTCGACGATCTAAATCAAGTAGAGCATCCAGATTGGTTGTTTTGGATGATAATACACTGTTGGCTTTCACTAGGGATTGTAAATCACCTGGTAACCACCGCAATTCCAATTGACGACTTTGTTGTTGCTGTTGCTGTCCTACACTTGATGATGTCATGTAGGATGACAACAATGACGAGGATGTTGTTATTATTTTGGAATGAGGTGCTTCCCAAACCGGTGGTCGAGGAACTTTTATCCTAACAAAAGTGGATGAATCGTCATCATTCGCATCGGGATCATCTCCCATTAAATCACTCCCATCCAGTTGGGAAGAAGATGTATCATCCAATGCTGTGCGTGCTGCGTCCATTAAAGATAGACTCTTATTCTTGATAGTATTTGTATTGTAATTCTTGCTGTTCATATCAGACTTTGGGTTCCTACTATGGTTCTCCAAGTCTTTGTCATTGTTCATGAATGTGAAATCCGCATATCCTGTCATAAGATCGATTCCCTCTTGTCGGTCAGCATCACGAAAGTTATTCCAATAATATCGTTGTAGAGAATTCATACCATCGTCGACTGCACCCCACGTCGTACGTTGACCAGTTCGGGTAAAGTCACGTTTTAAGGCTGGTGTTCCGGCATAGAGACGTGATATCGCATCAGCATGATCTGCCCACAATAGACGGTGTGTCTCATCACCCACATCACTCCAGGGGAGGACTAGAGCATTTGACCGAAATGCACTTGTCCATGTATCACGAAGACTCTTACTGAACTTGCTACCAAGGTAAGATCGACAAGCATTGGACAATCCTTGAAACAGAGCGTATCTGCCAATCATACTCTGGACAACGTTTGTACGATCTAAACAATCCATACAATTTGTACGAATAATACCCGTCTGAATACGTTCCACAGTCCAAGGAGCATTTGTCGTGTTGCATATCGTTGCCGATTCGTTGTATACTAACTTGAAGTATCCATGCTCTGCTAGAATCGGTGATAATTGTCTTAATAAATGTTCCAATCGATACCATCGTCCACCCTTCACTTCGGCATGGAAATCATACCAAATATGTTGTACTGTTTCCGAGCTTAAAGGTCTTTGTGCTCCGATCGTCGGTTCAGCCTCAGCGTGATTATCAATATCATCTTGATCTTGTCCTTGCTGCTGCTGCTGCTGTTGTTGTGTGTCCAAGACAGCTTGTAATACAGCATCCATGACACGTCCCAATCTACCTTGATCCTTCGACTTATCCACCAAATTGACCAATACCAATTTTGGTTGTGATTGTTTTTTATAATGTAATGATTCTGACATGATTGTTTTGGTTTTTTCGGCCATGAGCACATATCGATCCCATTCGGCTATCAAATGACGATGTAGGGCTCGAGCTTGTGCCACGGGGTCCGTTCCGATGCGGACACGTGGACGATAGGTTGTGACATCGGCGGGACTGGACCAACGTAAGGGAAGGGATCCACGGGTTTGTACGTGACTGACGAATTGAACGGAATGGGTAGTATCCTGACAAGACTTTTGTGTATTCGTATCCTCCACCTGATGGACACGTCCAATTTGTTCCGTTTCCACATAATTTGCTACGGCACCACGACCATCCGCACCACGTTTGGTAAATCTTGTTCCTGCTCGAAATCGACTTCGACGACCAATAAGAAGTTGATCATAGGATATTCTTGGGACTGCACTTTTGTCCTTGTCGACTAATGTTAAATTTGATTCGATCCCCACAAATGCTGATGTAATGGGAATACAGTGGTCCAAGATTGACTCGAAGAACAAAGTATCTGCGTCGTCTTCATTGCTCTTGTTGCTATTAACTCTTGTGTACTCCGCTAAAAGGGGTTGAAGAGCAAATTGATTCCAGAAAAATCGCGAATCTGGTGTTGATCCATTCCACCATTTGACACTATTGGATAAGGATGATGATAATTGAGGAGATGGCTTTGGGGTGACAAAAGCTCGTTGCAGCGTCTGCGTAATGTCGACTGTCCCACCCACTGTAAAGTAGAGGTCATGATTTTTGAGAGCATATCGAAGCAATCGTAATTGCCTTCTTTGTTCTGTTCGATGTCGAGATGACAACCGTTTCTTATTAGGAGTGTGGGGTACGTGAATTAGATGGAGGGAGTCCACAGATCGAATTTCTCCCCAAGGGACGGACTGATATACTGTGGAACTGGAGGATACAAAGACCCATACGATTCCCGATGGTATCTGGTAGACACCATAAATACCATCCATGGGTATCCATTCGGAATCAGGAGGACATTTCATTTGGGAATTTCCGTCTTTGTGACGTTTCCAATTCCAACTTGTTCTAGTGATTGTTCTGAGTGATTCATTAGGTGTCGTATC
>CAAAJI010000457.1:0-16384 GCA_900642245.1 Fragilaria radians | reverse complement strand
AGGATTGGATACCGGATGTGTCTACGGAGGTCGATTGACAGCTTGCATCCTACCCGAAAAGCGGCTCGTGAGTGTTAGTGCTCGACGAGAATACTTTAAATATCGACGAAGGCATTATGACTAATACAATCGGTCGGCAAATTTTGTGCGGAGTTGTATGGCATACCTATTGCAGCTCATAGAATGGACAATTTTATGATCCTGCTCTCATAAAAATACCATTAGGATATGCAGACCATGGACGTAATCTAAAAGTATTATTATGCCTAAAAGAATAAAAGGAAAGAGTTTTTGCTACGACATGTTTATAATACTGTTTTTAGACGTTCGTCGTTCCAAACTTTCCTTATAAAGTCCTATCCTCGACTTGCTCTACTGATTCAAGTCCATGGGGTTTCCTTCCACTGGCTTTCCCATTTGTTTTCCTGCTCGCATAACTTCGTCCACAAGCAACAACTGGTTAGCCAACATAGTAGCAAGATAAAGAGACTGTCGTTTGACACGAAGATTATCCCAAATACCCTCTTCCGTCGGCAACATGGGTTCACCAGTTGCACAGTTCAAACCAATTGGCATTTGGGTAGCTTCTCGTTCATCTTGAAGTGCCAAAAGACATTCCTGCACATCAAGGCCAGAGTTCTCCGCCAATGTCTTGGGTATTACCAATAGGGCCTCGGCGAATGCCATGACACCCAATTTCGCTCTCCCCTTGGTTTTGCGTGCTACATCTTGCTGTAGATACATGGCAGCTGCCAACTCGAATGCTCCAGCACCAGGTACGACAGCCTTGTCTTCAATGGTATTCTTCAAGCTTCTGAGTCCGTCGCGGATGGCATCTTGCATCTGAGCAATGGAATGGGCGTTAGGGCCTTGTAACAATATGGTACATGACTTGGGAGTTCGACACTGCTCCACAAACGTGAATTTGTCTTCACCGATGGTAACTTCAGAAACTTGACCTGCCCATCCCAGCATGTCTTTATCAAGATCTTCCACGGAGTGAATAGGAGATCCTCCACAAGCAAGAGTCAATCTTTCCATGTTGCGACGTTTCGCACGACGAAGGCACAAAATACCCTCCTTCGCAAAGATATCAAGAGACAATGGATCAATACCTTTTTGATTGATCATGACAAATGACTGAAGAAAAGGGGCAAAGGTGGAGAAGAGTATACTATCCGTTAGTTTGACACGAAGACAACACGATAAGATGAAACACAAGTTTGTTTGGATACTTACTTCACCTTGTTGACAGACAGATCGCTTGAAATCAATGACAAGCTTACATCGTTCGTCCAACCATTTACGTTCACTTTCGACTAGCTTTTCACGTTCTTCGGCAGTACTGTAAAAGAAACCACTAGCCACTTCGGTTTTTTCATATTCAAAGGTGACATTACAAGTCATGATGAAACAATTGTTAAGGGTAGTGGGCATATCCGGATGTCGCCCACCATGATCTAGGACGATGCCATTCACAAAACGAGAATCACTGCCCAGCTTTCTCTCCATGGTCATGATTTCTACTCGATTTAAATCAATCGGTGTGGTTGTAGAAGAATCATCGGTATCATCTACGTCAGCAATACATGTGACAGCAGATACGACAGCCTGTGTGAGAATGGTTGCTAGCTCAGCATCCAACTTCGTTTGGAGGGAAGTTCGAGCAACACTAGACAATAGATCAATATCACGTAGAGCATTTGGCTTTGGGACTGTAAAGGTGGAAAGAAATTCCAATGTTGCATCACGTGCAATCTCCAATCCATCTACGAGAATACGTGGATGCAAACCCTCGGATGCATAACGTTCTGTTTGACGCAAAAGTTCACCGCACAACAATACTGTTGACGTCGTACCATCTCCCGTGATATCATCCTTACCAAGAAAGCAAAAGAAGAAAATGGAGGAGGAGAATGTACAAATTAGAAAAGTGGTCTATAGGAAAACACACTCTTATATATACACAACGTCGACACATGTTTCGTTTTGACTCACCTGTGCTGTTGCTGTACGAGCAATTAAAATAGCCGTAGGATGTTGAATTTGCATCTCCTTTAACAAAACTTGTCCATCCTTGGTAAGTTTGAGTTGTCCTGCTCCACCCACAAGCATCTTTAAAGTTCCACGAGGCCCCAAATTTGTTTTGAGGACAGCTTGTAATCCCATCGCAGCAGCGACATTGACCCGTCGTGCGTCTTGCTTGGAAACAATTTCAGCAGATGCATTCAATTCCATGTTTTGAGCTTGTGTGTGTGTGTGTATTTTTGTTTGTAGAAGGAATGTATATATATATGGTTGCTGTTAGCTGCTTGGAAGGGAAAATACAAAAGATTTACGATGGCAACAATAAAATCGAGTGGTTCCACAATGACAAACAAATGCTGCGAAACTGAGATGATCCAAAAATTATTACTAGTACTACTACTACTACTACTACTACTGCATCCACCACTATTACTACCACTACCACTACCACTAGTTCGAAATCATTGCATGTTTTTTTGTTTGCAGCAAGGACCGACCATAAAAGAGATCACGTTTAGCAGATGGGAGAAATTTGTATCATCCTTTGTCTGCCATAATATTGATTGAATTTCATGCATCCCGGCATTATGGCCTTTTCCTGAAAGGATGCCATCATTTATTTCTGTACCCAAAAACTATTTTTACAATACTAAAAGACAACACTTTAAACACTTCAAATTAAGCTAGAAAAAGAGATTTCATGTTACACCAACATTCGGAGACGCCAATTGTTGCTAGTGTATGGATAGAAAAGATATTTTGTTGGATAAGCACATTGAAAATAACACGAACTGAAAATAATCATGACTGTTGCTTTTTTGTAAGATGATTCCAAAGAAAGATCCTGAACATTTAGGTGAAAATTAATAAAATGTGATTTATGAACCTTAACATGATTGAAACATTTTATTCTAAATGAAGAGCAGTCAAAAGATGTTTGCCCATTGTTCCTATTGTATTGATAAAAACGATATTAGATGTATCATCACATCAAAAACAGCAATAACGGAAAATAATTATGACTTTTGTTCTTTTTTTTTTTTCGTCTGTAAATTTTAGAGGATACCACCAAACAAAGAACTCTCGAGTTTAGGTGATGACTAATCACATGTGGTTTATGAACGTTACCGTGATTTACATATCTAACTCAAAAGATGGTTGATATGCAAAGCATAGCCTAAAGATAATGATTGATTCTGAAACATTGGTGGATCTAAAAATACATAATGTCGATAAAGAACAGACGGGCAAACTCTGCTTCTTAAAGATTAAAAAACCAGAGTACTTTTTCATAACTTAAAGTTGAGCATACTTTTCCCCCGCCTCAGTCTCAGATGGAGCAGAATTCTTCCTCTCTAAAAATACTGTTATTAGTAATATTCATAAAAATCATCACAGTGTAGCCTATTAAACATCTCAAAATGCCTCAGAAACAATATATTCACCAATCCAAGTTATCAAAAAAGAACGATATAAATGGAGATTTAAGGGGCATAGGGACATTCATGAATGTCTTTCTTAGTGTTCATGTATTCAGAACAATTATTATTTTTGATTCTTTAAAGTAGACATCATCTTTACCTTAGTAATTGAAGTATTATTAATGCTTGAAGTGATTCAACATTGAAACCCAGTCACATCAATCTGATGAAGAAAAGCTCCAAAATACTTTGCATGCAGATATTGAGTATAATTATTGTTTGACTGATCACTGGTGTACGGCCATCTACATTTGCCTTTTCTGTTTTTTTAGCTCTCGTACACTCTATGATGAATACAACATAACCCCAATGTTCTTTGGTCCACTCCTCACAATAATTGATCTACGTCCGAATGGCTAATTGTTTTGTATTTGGGTCATTTTTGATTGAGTCACGTCAGCTTTTTCATTGATTTTTATTTCAGTTTTGTTGTTGCTCTGTTGTGAATCTTGCACCACTGTTGCATCACTTACTCTCTGCACATCTTTGCCAACACAATCGTTTTGGGAGGATGGATTTATAGATCACTCACTCTCCTTGTATTCAAGAAACATGGGTGCGTTTGCCTAACTATCCATTTCCAATGGCTGAAGTCCTCCTCCATCTTTGATGTACTTGTCATTGTCCCTAGTAGCCGTGTGTCCTTTCCTTGCACCTTGGCAGAAATAAGTAATTGGCTAGGTTGGCCTGACCATTGGAGGGTCATCTTGAAGATGGCTTAAGATTTGATGCCAAAGCTTTTCCAGCTCTAGCACTCATGATGGTACTTGAACTGCCCTTTCCACTCGTTGTTACCGCGCAATGAAAGTAAATAAGTCAGATAGAACTTGAGACTACAAGTTCCAACACTGAAATTTCACAAAAGGGATGCACTAAAGGTTGTGACTAATAATTAAAAGATCAAACTAAACACTGACGCACTCAATCTTGTATTTTCTTATATCCTAACGGATAAACCCTACACAAATAAACCTAAGTCTTGATGCACGTGAGGGATATTTCCAATAACCTTCCTATACCGGGGTTAGAGGTTCAATCCAAAGTGTCTCATCATCCTCCCACTTCAAGAGTAAACATAGATTTTCAACAAAGACTAGTCCCTTTAGAACTCAACTAACTTTCTATAGAGCTCCTTTGCACTCTGAACCAAACCGTAAATAGCTCTTTTCAATTGTAGGGATCTATCTTCGTGAGCACTCATCATGCCTTTAGGGATACTCACATCCATTTGACGCTTACAATCCACGAATAAGTTTGATGATTAACATCACACGAAAAATTAAATCATTGATTACAGGAGCATAACTTTCATTGAAGTCAACGGATGGTCTTGAACTTTCCTTGCACGTCATCCTTAGTTGTGACAATGCCTATTTCCCCAAACGATTTCAAGTTTTATGCCAACTTCGGTCCAAATAGCAGCTCATAGGGATATACTTCTTTAGTCTTGATTGAAGGGATATTGTGTAGAAAAGTGATTCTTCTTGCACATTCTGCCCAAACTCCAGACCTTCACTCATCCTTGAGTCCAGCGCAATCCAATAAAACTCTGATCATTTGAAGAAATATTTGGAACTTCCTTTCAACCTTGCAATAGTTTTGTCCATTCATCTTTCCAATGTCCGAGCAATTCTGTTTGATTTCTTCTATTATTGGATTGATTTATTATCGATTTGACCGCAATTACCCCTTAAATTGACCGCTAAAAAGCGCATGTTCTGCTACAATTCCATTCCTTCATTGCTAATTCCACTTGAATTTAATCTTTCAAAATGAAGGCCTAATTCAGATTTAATTTCCTCAATCGTCAACGGTGTTTCCACATCACCAAATCTCCTCTCCATTAATGCAAGTTGTATGGAAAGCGTCTTGCTCACTGCATGTCGTTTGGCTATGACCCCCGTTTAATGACATATGACTGCAGGCTGATACCAAACCCTGACGGTACCAAATAGTCCTCTTATATATTCGTCTATGTTGATGATATCCTGTTTGTACATCATGATGTAGCCAAAATATTGGGCTCAACCGAATACTGCTTCAGGATGACGCCTGAGAGTATTTGAGATCCGGACATGTACCTAGGGTGAAAACCACAACTACATATGGTTCACAGGACAGGTAACAAGCCTGGTTACAATCTCCCAATCTCCCAGCAAGTATGTCCAGGAGGCACTAAAGATTGCAGAAGCATATTACATTAAACGGTATAACAAGCAGCTACCCAAGAAGGTTTGAAGCCCCTTTTCCACATGATACGGTCCTGAGATGGATAATGATTACTGGGGTTTGCTGAGGTATCCTTGCTAGCATCACATCTTACCACGCCTCAGGAAGAACATTCGATGCCATTGTTAAGGTATTTTACGACACAAAGGATGACACAATTGATGCGTCTTATTTGATCCTTCTTTGCCTGACATTGGAATCAACTTTACTACAGCTTTGACGTATTGTTTCAAAATCTCGTTTTTATCTAAAGAGCATCAAGCAAAAGCCCCCCCCCCCCCTCTATCATGGTGTAGTTTGCGGATTATTTTATAAAATCATTCCTTTTTTGATATAATATGTAGGATGGGGCTAAGGTGCGCATGTGGGTAAGAACATGTAGGCTTCAGATTTAAGTGCTTTGTGTATGGGGAGTGATAATATAAGCTTGTTGATGATATCTTTATTAATATTTCCAACATCTTGCTTTGAAAACTCATTTAAGTATACCATTATTTTAGCATGTCATTCTAAACTCTTCAATCTGATGCATGTTATAAACCATAACTGATGTGAGCCAATATAGTATCCTATTCAAAAGCATTGCACTTTTTATTTGAATTAAGTGCTGGTTCTTACTTCCAGATTGTCACCGCTACTAGACTATTGAGCACATGTTCTACCATTACTTTCCTTTGCTTACTAGTGATCTTAGGTGTCATTAATCATGCTCCATTTCAAGCCAGTCATTTTAATCAATTTGCCTTACAGAGATATCTAGTGGCTTTAGTTTATAAGCAAAAAATCTAAATGCCTGGAGAAAAGGTCTGCATCATGGGGTTCACACTCTTGAAATAGCTTCTGTTGTAGTGCTATAAGGTATGCCGTTTGTTGAAACATGAAAGGTATAAAACATAATTGTTTGACGCATGGAAGATACAACCATGAAGTGCCAATTACAAGATGCTTAGTTATGGAAAGTACTTCAATTGTTTGAAGATTGACATTCTTTTGATAGCTGGAAGCATAAATGGAAAAGCAATGAATGGATTCAAGATGAGCGTTTTTACAAATTCAATGCAAGGTAAGATTACTCTGTCATTTGAATTAGAGGTGAGATATTATTTGACTCTGAGCAAACAATATATTAGAAAGTTTCTCCACTCTGAGAATCAATAAATATGACTGATATGATCTTGTGGTAGATGGTTGGATCAATGTTAAAAATAATAATGTTTTAATTTTAGTAGATAGAGCTCGAGGTATATGTAAATAAGTTAGCAATTCAAGTGAAAGTATTGCTTGCTTTCAAATTACAGGGGCGAAGAATATCAGTACTGCACTGTACCGTAAGGCATTGGAATGGCAGTATATTTGTCGTCGAATTTCAAAGGTTGCGTTGCTGCACCAACGAACGCGATTGAATGATTGTCACTTCAATGTCAGATGCATGGAATTTCAGAATAGTTACGTCAATGAAAAGCATATCTTGGATTAAAAGCACCGTTTTACTGCTCTCACTAAGCACGAGCTACGTATTTCTTCTTCGATTGGTTGCAGTCAGGGAAGAGATCGAACTAGGTGTACCGAAACGATATCAAACGGTTCCTCCAAGGCTTATATTTACGTATCGATTTGATTTTTATAATCATCCAGAACTATTGCAAAATGGTGATGACAATAGCTTGATGCTTGCTCATGAAAATGTATTGAAAACAGTGAACCTTTATAACATCTCATTGAATGGTACTGCTGAGGTTGTGTTTTTGGATCATAGAAAATGTAGAAAGGTAATTGAAGATGTATATCCAGAGCTACTTAAATACTTTGACATTGAGAGAGGGAAGTTTCAATCAGATATGTGTAGAGTTGCAGAGCTTTATCAACATGGAGGTTACTATTTTGATATAGATTTGGAAACAGTATCTCCATTGATTGTTCCTGATAATGTGGAATTTGTTTCTGTGATTACTGCATACACAGGCTTATTTGCACAAGGATTCATTGCATCATACCCAGAAAACAGAATTTTGTGGCTTGCTTTTACTACCATGATGGAGTTTTATCAGAGTCATGGAGTTGCAAGAAATGATGATGCTTTAATGGGACCAAAGACATTCCTTGAAGCCTTTCAAAGGGCTTCTCCATCTGAAAAAGCAGTTTCTTATCTGTTGAGTGAAATTAATTTGGAATCACTAAAGCATGCTAAATTCAAGTCAAAGCTGCGGAGTGGGGGTGGTGGATCATGCAACTATGTCATTTGTGATCCTCCCCCACAGATGAAGAGTATATACTTCTACTCAAGATTTGTTGGAGCATCAAAATGGTGCTCCAAACTTTGACACTGATTTGCAATCATGAATGATTGATCAAGCAAATCAGAGCTCTGATGGAAAAATGTGTAAAATTATTCTCATCATGATAACCTTGTGACTTGATTTGTTGTGACCAGATTCCAGAAGGTGGCAGATCCAACAATCAATCTGATTGAAATGTCTTGAAAGTCCCAAATCATCCATTTCAAGACAAGGGTAATTTGGTACAGTCTCAAAATTAAGATCAAGATGGTAACATTATAATGTCTCCATTCATATGAGTGCATTACTCCTACTATCCCATTATGAATCTCTAATCAGGGAATTGTGGCTTCTGCATAAAATGCATGATCAACCCAAAGAATATGACAGATTTCTGATGTGTGTTGTAACGCTTGATTAGTTTCTTCTAATGTTCCATATAATCCTGATGAGGATGGGTGTTCTGTTTATTTAGCCTAACTTGCCTGTCTTCCCTTGATACCCTGGTATCATCAATATTTGAAGAGGGACTACAGCTTTGATGGTTTAGAGACATAATGAGCAGAGATCCTGTAAAACATTGAAGATGCATAAACCAACAATCACAGAATATGATGATGTTTTCACACTGTTAGATTTATATTTCTTTTAAAGCCAAGTGTAAATAATGGCAAGAGTTTCTGCATAGAATGTCATGCTGTCAATATTGCTATCCCTCCTAGTCAACATAGCTTTACGCAAGTTTTAGCTCAAAATGGTCAAGGGGTGTCAGCATTCAATTGGATTTCCAAAAATCAGTGATTACTGATATTAGCACATTGTCAAACTCTATATCTTTGTCTGATGGCAACATCCACTTTATATTGGCATTCATCAAGACTCAGGTTTATTTAAATATAAGATTGTGTGTGTCGGCATTTACTTTGATCTTTTAATTATTAGTCACAACCTTTAGTGCACCCCTTTTGTGGACTTTTAGCATTTGAAATTGTTGTCTCAAGTTCTATTTGACTTCTTTATGTTCATCTTGGTTGTTGAAGAGACTACTTCCCAACACGTTTAAATGTGGGTACCTGTTTTCGTTCTCTATTCTTATTAATTTACTGGGGAATCTCCTGAATATCCACCCTTTGTTTGGTGGCATTCACTTTAAAGTCGAAATAACTGATTTAAACACAGTTAAAGTAATTCCTTTCTGTGGAAAGGCTGATGAATGGCCTATTTGGAGCAAGAAATGTCTTGCTAAGGATATGAGATGTTGATTCAAGGATTTTTTTGATAGGAGAGTTGTCAATCCCCAAAGAAGATGAATGTTTTGCTGAGCTGTCAGGTATAGGAAAGAAGATGTCTAAAACCATCAAACTTAATGAGGTTGCTGACACTGAACTCATTTTGTTGATTGATGTTAAGACAAGCAATGGTAAAATTGCTTCTAATTTGGTTAAAGGGTTGTAAATAAAATGATTATTCAGACGGTAATGCTGCTATTACTTGTTAGAGACTTAAGAAAAAGTATTAGCCAAGCTCTGCCCCTTCTATGGTTAAGTTGGAAACGCAGTTCAGGAGAAGTATGGATTACTGACTTAGAGGACCTACATGTAAGGCTTGATGAGATGGGATCAAGTATTTTCTGAAAATCAATTTATGATCCATGTTTTGAGTAATCGTACTTCAGATTAGATTTTGACCTAAGCTGCACTAGAGCTCTTGAGACCATAGAGTGACCTAACTAACTTAGCATTCTGTCCTTCATCTTCCCCAAACTCAGTACCACACCAAACTGAGATCAGTTTCGTACGTGGTGCCATAGTTGATCTCCAAATCATTCAGGGCAGCAATGTTTAGTACAGTCTGAACACTGTCCCTTGGAGCAACAGATACAAATGTCGTAGCGGCATTTGTCTCTGTCATGTGGCCTCCTACAACAATGCAAAGCATTGTATGCAAATGTATCAATTTTTACATCAACGACCAAATGGCAGTTAATATGCTGGTAACAAGGTAGTGTTGGCATTCCCTTTCCAAGCATTTTGGACAGCATCTTGAACATTCTTAATCCTTTCCAATGGCTTCCGCCCAGCTTGTACGACCAGCCTCTTTGGCAATGACATGTACTTCCTCATCAGAGTGGGGAACTCAAATTCCAAATTTATGTGTCCGTTTCTAGTAACGTTTGTTAACTGAAGCAATCATTGTGCATCTCTCCCTCAGTATCCATGGTACCCACTGGGAGAATATAGGCTGATCAGCTACTGAGTTGATGACATCATATTCATCAATTTCAGGAGGGTGTACCTCCTTGATAATTGCCAGAGGTACCCATGCGATGGAGCCATCAGTCCATTCCATATACATGTACCAACACATAGGGCTGCGCCTTTGGACCTCAATTGTTCCTATCTTGAGGGTCCCTGAACCTCGGTTGAGTGTGCTCTTTCTTTTGATGTGCGACTATCTGCTATAGGAGAAGGTACTCATTACATTTGAGTCAATACTCAAAATTGTGTTCTGAGCAATGATATAAGTAGAGTATTGTCCTTCAGAACCATCACTACTTTCAACAACATACTCCCTTGTGTCAGTGTTTGGGATAACAGAGGCTCAGCTGATAATGCTGTTATTGGAGTAAACTTCTGAAACTTCACCTTGGCCAGCTTCTCTTCACCCTCATATGACAGGACTACCTTGGTGTATAGCTAAGGATCATACAAAATCAAGTCATAATCACCCTTGTCAGATACAAAATTCATTACATGACCCTCCTCCTAATCTTTGTTGAGACATTAGATGATGTATCACCTTCAAAGAGATTTACATTGCAGCGGTGTACAGTCAACTTGAAATCAAAAGCCCTTTGTCATCCCCCCATGTTCTTGATGGTGCTTTAGTGATCCATATTATCCTTAGTCAGAGCAGTGAATGAGGAAGGAAACACCACTTTGCCTTTATCCTTTAAGTTTTTGGTGGTCATTGCTAGTCTAACATAACCACCACCTGGATCTATGAAACCTACCCAGAGTCTTTGACTGGGGAAATGGGACTATCTCATTGTGCAGCCAAATCCAATGATACCAACCAAACGCAGCGATAGAACTTACATATGATTTCTCTGGATCCACTATGATCTGTGGAGTCTGTACCTACAAGAGCGGGCTAGGTCTTGTAGTGTGGCGTATCATGTCGCAGATTATCTTAGACAATTAGACTAAAACTTGGCGGTGACACCAAAATTACAAAGCCTGTCACGCCTTTGCTTTCATCTTTATTGCCTGCTGCTAAATACCTCAATTTCCGATGCTTTTCCTTCATTTGCTTCAAACTTCAATACTTTTTTCTTTCCTGTAACCACAAATTCAACAATCTTTTAAGCTCTTTCTGATGCCCTGTACTTGCTCCATCCTAGACCTTTGATGCCTTAATTTGACCAAGTACAGCAAACACCTAATTTCTGTCAGATGCCATATCTATTCTTTTGTCAATCATTTCTTCCTTATTTTTGTGCCTTGTTGCAAAGAATCTGATCCCTCACAAATTGTTATCTTTTCTAAGTTTGGCGACAATTCTCTTTTAATTTAGTATTTCCCTTGTCCATTAGCTTCTTTGGCAACCATAACGCTTCATACGTTTCACTCCGATTTCTCCAAAAGTCAAATACTCATACTTATAACTTCTCGGAGAGTTTCAGATTACAATGACAAGCTGTTACTCTCAACACCTCTTCTCTACAATGTCCAATTGATATCAACTTTCATTTCAGGTTTTCCTGGATCAACAACGGAGATTGCCAATTTGATGCAGATTTGATCGAGCGTTGCACCGGACACAAACCCAGTTTTAGTGCTTAACCTTCTGTCAAATGATAGGGTTGTGTTCCCTTTACAAGATGAAGATACCATCATTTACAATCTTGAAACGATTCTTAAGTGCTTTCTTATGCTGAGCAGATTTACCCGAAGCTCAGGTATATACTTGGCATCTTAGAGCACAAGTCAAAAGGGATTTCCCATTGACCTGCTCATCATCACATCTAAGATTCCAAATCTTAGTAGCTTCCATGGGCTTACCATTTCCTACTTTGATGCTTTCAGAAACCTCCTCAATGTCGTAGAGACTGTTGTTTCTGTTACAATGGTGGCATATAGCTCCACTGTCACCAATCCAAATGATGTCCAAAAATTCCGAACATTCCAACATCAAACTAAAAACAACATCTGTAACTCCTGTTCTTCCATTTCCAGATCCATTCCATCAGCTCTTCAATTCAATTTGAAGCAATTGGACTTTACGTGCCCTGTCTTCTTACAGCATATACAGAAGAGAGGTTGGGGGTCTCCATCATTTGGTCTATCACTGGAATCCACCTTAGACTTGCATTGCAGAGCCTTGTGACCATCTTTAACAAAATCCCATTTAACAATGCTCATGCCCTTCCCCACAACGTGGCAAAACATCTTTCTCCTTGCCCATTTGTTGAGGTGTGTTTGCAAAAAATCGATTGCTGTCTCAAGCATCTCCCCTTTTTACCACATAAATAAGATTCAATTCATGTTTGTAGCCTGGTCTTAAATGCGCAACCATCAATTCTTACAATCCTTTCTTGATGTAGCTGCTATCAATCAACAGCCTCTCACATGGTAAGTTGGACTAGGAGAAGCTCACTTTATTGATGTTTTCTTTTTGATTTTCGCCAAATGCAGTCTTCATATACCTTATGTTGGCCTGTGAGCTTCAAACCTAGCCTCCCAACAGTCTTTTCGTCATTTCTACCGGAGGATTCTCCAGCAAATGATTGCATTTATCAATTTGCATTTCCTTCCTTTTTATCAATATTGCAATTTCAGATTCCTGTTTCAAATTTTCTCCCTCTGAACTCTTGAATTCCTTCTCGTTGGTACAGTTCTTGTCTTTGTGCCCTTCTTTTGACAGTTAAAACAAAACCCAGGGAAAATGACTTGTTAGATTGATCCTTTGCTTATTTCCTTTCTTTGAGAAAGACTTGTTGGATTGATCCTTCGCTTTCCTTTCTGTGAGCAATTTCCTGGCATTCCTCTTCTTGGGTTGACTCCCGCCATGTCCATTAACACTGCAATAGGAGCACAGCCCTTTGAATTAAGGTGTCCTTTCTCAGGTAAACAGGGCTCCTTCACTCGATTTTTCACCTTTCTCAACATTTCAAACTTTGCGCTGAGCTTCTCTTTGACCCTTTCTAATAATATACTGTTTTTCTCAAACTCATTTTTAAGCAGTTCAGCGGTTTCCTTGTACTCTTCAGGGAGATTCTGTAGAATATTGAATGATCATATCCATCTCAGTCATACTCTGCCCCATGATCTCCAATCTCCTTTTCATTACCTCAAGCCCTTGAATACACTCATTAGGTTCTTGAATCAAGTCTACAATTTGCACTCAATGAACCCCGTCTTCACCTTAACGAGATTGACCTCTGTAACCATTTCATACTTAGCCACCAAATTTTCCAAACTAACCTTGTATGTCCATCTGGCAGCCCAGAGGTTCTGTTTGAATTGACAATCTCAAGGCAAACACCACCTTTGCACACAATGAAAAGCTCAATATAAGTTGTATCACTTGCCTTTCGGCTCTTCAACTCCTGATTCTAGTATTTGCTAGAGAACTTACCGACCGCCTCTCCCAATTCTACTTTTCTCCAGAAAATGAAAAACTTAATTTTCAGATCCATCTTGGTTGAAAGTCTCCATTCTTTGCCTGGCGTTTATGAACATGAAAAAATGAGAGCGCAAGCTAGATGAACACAGCTATTACTTTACTTTGATTGATTAGAAGGAGATACAAAATCTCCAATTAAGGCTGGTAAAGAAAGGGAAAATCCGAACAAAAAGAAGCACTTATATAAGATAGTAATCCTTTTTTAAAACTGAATTTAATTTTCCTATGACAAACTTTGTCATATTTTCTCTCAATAGACTCATTTTGATGTTACGTTCATTGGACATTTATTTCTCGTAAATACATTCATGTTCAATTACCTTGAGAGGGACTGAAAATGTTTCTTCTTCTTCTATTGCCTCCAAACCCATCGATTTGTAACCAAATAATGAAATTTGAGGCCACCTTGTTAACTCACATGTACCCCTCCAACACGTGCTATCCTATAGTATATCAACACAGTTTGCTGCTTGTAAATTGTTAATTATGAGTACACCAATATCCTTGAACAACACTTTCAATGTGTGCCAGTTGGCGTTCCACCACCTCTATTTCTTCCACCAATACCTCCACCGTCACCCGTTCCTCTAGGGCCGCCAGCAGCAATTACCACCACCAGCAGGGGCCAGAGCGCTGCTGAGAATACTCCCAGGAGCTGTTTTGAGTGTATCGAAAAGGAAAAAAATCTGCGAGAAGTAACAACGTCCTCGTATCAGCGCGTAGGGAACAACGTTCACAATTTTTTTTTCAATCGAAAGATTCGGGAGGAATAACCGCTCGTGTCATTTCCAAACCCACGAGTGGGCATTTTTCGCGGTTTAGGTTTGGGACTTCTTGGCTAGTACTAGGAGTAATAATACTACGAGTATTTTTGACACCCTTCACAGACACGTCGTTATTACTATGCACTACATATTACTTTTATTGGGATGTTATGCTGGAGAGGGCAATTAGTTCAACGGACAATTAGCTTGTATACTTGATGATTTTATGAATTTGTTCGAATCTTGTTGTAGAGGTCTATGGAGTTCCGAAATCAAAACCCGGATGGTTTTTTCCTGACTACTATGGTAGTTAGGAACTGTCTAGGGAGTTTTTCGCCCAAATCCACTCTATGTACATTATACGTCTTAAATTACCATTTGAATTCCTACCGTCTACTCCTCTGCAATCATTCCACTTTTTTTTGTTCTAAATCAATCGAAAGTTTAGGTCCCTTGAAGTGTATCCACCTAGGTTCTATCCGTCGTCTCACATTTTTTTCATCGACCCACACACTGGAGTTTTGCCGCTAAGTTGGTAAAGGAGATCAAGGGAGGGTTACAAACGGTGGTCCGATATTAGGAAGGGTGCCATCTAGAGGTAGTGTAGATTGGAACAAGGGAAGGTTTGGAGACTTCTTGGCTTGTATTGTACGACTATACATAGTAATTGTTAGAAAGGGCAGTGAGTGAGTGTGTGTGTACGTCTCATCTGCCAATGGAAAAATACCGATTGGTGGAAGAGCACAAGGAAGATGGCGATGACTTCCTGGGCAGTGCATCCACTTCAGAAGTGAGAATCACACAGCAGGGTAAACCAAGGAATTACATTTCGTATGCCATGACATTGTTTGTAAGTTAAAGATATATATATCTATATTTCGTTGGCCATCACTTGAATCTTGATGTTGAACAATACATACATGTTTTTATCTATTTGTCTCACATTTCATATATTACATCTTACAGTCACAAGGATCGCAGAGTATATCCCTAAAAGCAATGGGGAGAGCTATCAATAAGGCCGTAACGATTGCAGAAATATTAAAACGAAAAATACCATTGCATCAAGTGACGACACTCTCAAGTTGTGAAATGATAGATGTATTTGAACCTCTCGAGGAAGGATTAGATATCGTGACGAGTCGACGGTTTGTATCCTGCATGAAGATTACACTTTCGAAGGACGGATCGGGGATCGATACGAATGATATTGGATATCAACCACCCCTACCCATGATTGAAATTCATCCGGGGGATACCAATCCACAACAGCATCATTATCATCATCATCATCATGATACGTTATCACATTCCTCGCATCCCTATTCACCATCGTTTACATGAAATTATTTTTTGTTTGCCTAAATTTCTTTTTTTTCTGGTCTTTTGGTCCTTCAGCTTTTACGATGGGCTGATGGACCCTCTCAGACATTCTGAGAACGATAATTTCCAGGCTCTTCCCCCTTTTTTTGTGAAAGGGAAAGATACAAATCTAGACCCTTGCTGATAACTTGAAGAGTATCCCAGCATACATTTTACTTGTTACGATAACAAGTCTTTAGGTGGATAAGGTTGAGTTGAAACATCGAAAATGTGTATCATTGACTCTGCAAGTAACATGTTATGATCCATGAAAGAAATTCAACGAATCAATGCTCCATGAGTTTTTCAAACGGTTTCTGTTGTTGGGACCTACTAGATTTTTGGAAAAATGCCAGCTAGAATCCAACACAAACTTTTTTACAGTTGCTGCTACGCCACTGCTTATAATAGAAAAATTGTATAGACTGTTGTGACTTTTAGTAACAACTTTTGTTTCCTTCATTCGATCCTTTCAAGAACACTGTATCGATGCATTCCTTTTGGCAAAGGTATTTGTGGAAGTCGATTCACCAATGTATTCCATTTGGCTGCATCC
>CAAAJI010000456.1:35125-48150 GCA_900642245.1 Fragilaria radians | reverse complement strand
TTGATTGCTCAATGGTAGAATTTTGCGGAACAAAGTTCATCTGTGGACATTGAGTGAAAAAGGCGTTGTGCAATGTGAATCTGGTTGTAAAAAAGCGTTGGGCAATGTGCATCTATTCTAGGGCTATAATAAGGTGTCTTATTAGTAAGAAAAGATATGTGAATACATTTTTCTTTGAATCTTGGAGTAGACTATCGGAACTAAAACAGGACCTGGTTGCATAGATCAACAGGGTCTGCTTTGCAAAGATCAATATGTTCTGGTTACAATGGTAACAAGGATCTGTTTCAAAAAAATGAAATACCTCCTGTATTCTAGATCAAGAGTCTTCACTTTTGCCTTACAATATTCCGTGTAACCTCCACACCTTTTTAATTTAGTTTTACATCCTATACCTTACAGTAGTGTACTTGGATGAGTAGACTGCAAAAAGATACACCCTTCGAAAATTCTACAGATTAAAATTAAAATGGAAGCAAAAGTCTAAGGTCACGACCTTCTCCGTTTTGGAACGTAACTAACCAGGAGTTGTATCAAAACGGTGGGATTACTTTCTAGCATCTACTGGCTCTCACATCACTTTAAATGAATGAGTGGTGGTTAAGATTTTAGCGCAACGGGGAGAAAAATGTGCTTTTATAAAGTTACGTTACTATCGCTTCATTATTTTGATGTTGGAAGATGTAGGGATTTTCAAGACAAGTGAGGTCCAATTTGAAAGCATTCTCAAGTAATATTTGTAAATGCTTTTTTCGTATTTTGGAGAATGACAGTTTTGGAATTTGGTAAGAGTTGATATTTTTGAGCAGGAGTGGTAAAAAGGTTATACAAATGAGTATATTTTGGTATAGCACGGACGTACACACATTTATGCGACCAATTCAATCACATGATTGATATTTTAAAGTTTTGATTCAGTATACATCGTCTAATGAGAAGGCAGAATTCGTAGCAATTAGACTCGAATCCACGGAGACAAATACTAGATGATGTTTTGTAACCACTACAGCAATTGCCGGCTAAGAATTCAATGTCACTTTACATTTCTAGTAGATGTACACTAGTGGATAATTGTCTGATATTTTGGTGCTCTCTCAATGACATGTTGAATTTTTCCATGGCCATCATCAAGATTAATTTATTTCCTCATGCAATCGTAACAGCAAAACACAAGTTACACGCGAAGAAAATGTTTGGCAGGGAACTAGGAAGTCTGCAGTTAAGATACTTGGAAGGGTCCTAAAGCAGTGGTAAGCGACTAATACAAATCCCCACAGATATCCTATAAATGTATCAAGCAGTGTCCTTGCCGCTGATATCATGAATGTTGATTTTAGTCAGTTCTTGATCATAACACCAATGAGTATTCAGTTTACAGCGGGGGAAAAGCTAGATTATAAGGAAACTAAATGCGTGACAAGCTGATTCATTTATGTGGTCAATTTATATAAAAGAAGAGGCATGGATATACAAGTCTTTTGGCTTGATAATGAGTTTGAATCCAGTGGAAATGTATTGCTGGAAGGATACTTTCACGGTGAAGAAACGGATCAAAGGATTGATAACAATGCAACCATTTCAGAAGCTTTGTCTGATCACGGTGAGACATGCGGTTTTATTTTCAGTCATCTGGTTATACTTCTTCCTTCCAAAAGGAGGAGTATCTCAGCTCACCTAGCAATAGTATTGTGAAGATATGCTCAGGTACGTGTAGAAGGCAATACAAGCAATGATGTTATGACATACAGGACAGTGGGGGGACATATCCTTGGAACCCATCGGCAATATACAATGAACTTATAATTTTATGAGTCTTCTCAGCGGTATCTTAATTAAATCAAGGTCATGTACACTACTACCATCATCAGATAATGTCTTGATTAAGGTGGAATCAATGGATTTAATTGAAAATAAACATAACACAGAGGATGATCATAAAGTGGTAGTGTCAAAGGAAACAGAATTCAAACTAGTAAGTGACTACAACAAAGCCATGAAAGGTTGAGGAATATCGTGCAATTAGCACACAAGAGTTAATTGATATTCTTGAAAACTATGGGCAAGATTGAAAAGCAAACAGGAATAAGGAAATACCATTGAAAGAAAGTGTGAGGGTCCAAGGAGTAGAATTCGAAGGAGTGCAGGGAAATATCGTAGAAGAAGAGGATGAGATTCAAGGTGAAGTTACGGAAAATTATCAACCGAATATATGTAATAAAGCAATCCCGAATATTTATTATAAACAAGAATTGAACAAAACGTACAATTACAAAGGACCAAATTCATAATTATGCTCTAATGTATGATGAGGAAATAAGGGTCGTGGATAGTAAATCCAAGATACCTACATGTACTCAATGGTTGTTAAAACAAGGAATGACATTTTTCCCAAGCAAAACAAAAGCCGAATTAATGTAGTTGCATAAAATGAAGATGTTTCAATCGGTAAATAAATCATAATTGACAAAACTGGAACTACGTGGGGTCCTCAACACTTTAACATTAATCAAACGGAAATGATGTGGACGTGTAAAGATACGGACTTGCACTGATAGGAGACCCCAGATGAAATTTATGAAAAATGGGAAGCATCCTTGCCAACACTTCGGACAGAGTCTGTGTTGATTACTTTCATAGTGAAGGTATTCGGAAAGCAAGTAGTGGGGGTATGCAATATCCAAGGATAGTGTCTGCATGCTAAACAGACCGTCATGGTGTAAATCTAGATGTCCGGAGAAATATCAGCTTTCCTAGAGTAAGTGAGCCCAGATACCCACTCGGAATATGCAACATTGGAAAAAGGTATAGAAACAATATATCTACTGCTCAAAAAGGTGTTGTACAGGTGTTTAAAGTACACATTGTTATTCTTTCTAGTAGGCTGAATACATGGGACATATTTTAAGCCCTTATGATTTGTGAGTGGGAAATAATCGCAATTTACTATAGGCTGGCACTTGGATGATTTGAAATGTAGTCACAAATCAGAAGCAGTATTGGATGCGGAGATCAAGTGGATAGAAATCATACCTATTTAGGAATAGATTTATCATTAGTTGATAAGAAGCTTTGCTTCTCAATGGTTGGATACATTCAGGATTCTATCGAGGAGTTTCTATATGAAATCAAAGGTAAGGTAACAACACCTGCAGCGAGAAATCGTTTTGATAAAGGTGACCAGGCAACCATTCCCAGTCCAGATGAGGCAAATATTTTTCATCACACGGTGCAAAAGTATTGTGGGCAGACATGAACGCCCATCCAGACCTACTCTCAACATTGTTATGCTTAACCTGTCAAGTAAGGTTCCGGATCAAGAAGGCATACAGATATTAATTCGTATATTTCTTCCTTGCGTGAAACGAAAAGCCTTCCTATAGTGGTAGAATGGATGGCTCAAACGAAGTTCGATAGTAGATAGGGGCATCGTTTGGAGCACGATATGAGATGCAAAGTCAAACAGGAAGTACAATGACGTTAGGCTATAGAACACTGTATCGCGTATCGAGGAAGCAACAGCTCAATCCTTTAAGGTCAACTGAGGTGGAATTGGTTGCACTGCATGACTAAATGTCACAGATATTTTGGATGAGACAATTTATGCTCTCGCACGGAATCGAAAAATCCCACAAAATACTTTTTCAAGACAACAAATGCGCCATCTTGTTAGAAAATATGAGGTTGGTGCCAGTTTTTGATCGACAAGTTTTCAAGGAGCGAATTAAATCTGGCAAGATTGAAATCGATATACTACTCTAGTGAAGATATGATAGTTGATCTTTCTACAAAAACTAATGGAGGGAAAGCGGTTCCTAAATTTAAGAAAGATTTTTTAAAAGTAAGATGATGCCTAACATGTCGAAGTAGTGTTTTGAACGTATCGCCTGGCTCTGTGCGCTCAACCGTTAAAGGATGATGCAAGATTACGTTACGTCACTTCCGGGTAGTCGTTGATAAACGATATTGGTTTGCTTGCCCGCCGATTATTTCCAGATACTGTATGAACATGGTGAAAACGTGTAGAAAAAACGATGAAGTGGGAGTCAGGATGACATAGAATCTGATTATCTCATACATTTAAAATCTGGTGGTTTTCATCGATAATCACTTGAGGTCTTACTCTAGGTATAGATTAGGACTTTCATTCAACAGTTCTTATTCTCTATCAAAACACTCTTCGATGTTGCGCGTCGGTTCTCGAGCTTCTAGCTCATTTCGAACATTAGAAAGAAATATCGTTGTTCTTCGTCGATTCTATGGAGTACGAAGCCTCAGCAATGTTGAAGCTGAAAATCTACCTGAAAACCTTAAAGAATTAAAGCCGAAGTATGATATAGGCTTCTCGGCTTGGATCGAAGCAACTCAAAAGGCCACTATCCGCCAACTTCAACCTTCAGACGAATGGAAAGAAGACGTAAGTTTGCTGCAAGTGAAGAAAATGACTGCTGATGATCTTGAAAAAGAGTCACGTATTCCTATTCCAGAAGCTGATCATGATTTTGATGAACGCTTGTATGTAATCAAGTTACCAATGCCCATTCCAACAGAAAAGTACAGCCCTGTGCCTCAATTTTTGTTCATACGCGCAGACGAACTTGTCCTTTTCGATTGTTTCGGTAGAAATCGATGGTGTATATTAATTGGTAATCCGGGAATCTCGAAATCTTGGTTTCAGTGGAAGTATATTTTACTTTGCTATCGTCAAGATTTGTATCAACAGTTGAGGTCCCACGAAGCCAAAGAAGCAGGTCTGTCAAGAGCATCAAACTCTGAAGGATCGATAGAATCTTTCTTCGAACTTAGCCACAAGCCATTTATTCCAAGACTTATTGTTCAAACCATAGCCGGAAGGCAGTCCTTACTGTTCTTTGTTGATCTCCCAATGAATGTTTATTCTTTAAAGCATAATCCTCAAGATTTGAGAGATTACACAGATGAAAACTCTACAATCTTGTGGGAACCCGCTGGACAAGACACACCAGTGGCATATTTCGCGTGCTTTGCCCGGATCATTGCAACAGTATCTCCAGACATGAGGCGCATTCATGAATTTCAAAAGCATGCGAGAAAGTTCTACATGCCCTGCCCCAGCGAAGTTCAAATTCGATTGATGGGATTGATCTATCGAAAATATGCAATGGAAGAAGACATAATTACAGACGAGAGCATTCAGATACGTGTTCAGAAATATGGTCCATTCATTCGAAATGCCTTGTGTTGGTCAGATCTTGATTTCAAAGATTACAAGACAGCAAGAGACGAAGAAATCTACAATATATGTGCCACAAATACCTCGCTATGTGCTGCATTAGCATCCCCTCTGCACATCATGGAAAATGAAAGGTTTTCATTAGCTTCATCAAGTTTCTCCCACCGCTTGGCAAGATTTGTTGTTGATCGAGACAGTGCAATATGTTGCGATGCTTACAGACAAGCGGCATATCGATTCAGTAGTGATGAAATCTTGAATCTTTTTCATGTAGAAATTGCTAAATTGGGCATTGAGCAAGTGATGGCACATTTGATAAAAGTGAATGCAGGTCTCATTGGTGTTGAAAACTCTACACCTTCGTTTTTTGAGCGATTATTCTTGCTACATTCTTTGACAGGAATTCAATGGAAATCTCGACACATGCCATTGGGTAAAATTGGTAATAAGTCTGTTGATTGGAAGCCATTCCTTGTGAAGCTCAATTGGGTGGAGCATACAATCACAAAATTTGAAAACATGAAAGCAGGTGTGCTGTATTATCCAGCCGACCAATCTTTCCCATTAGTTGACATGTACTACAAGGATGAAAATGAAAATTTGATTTGCATTCAAGCCACCTTTGCTAAGAAACATGCAAAGCCTGTGTCAACATATGAAGAATTTTATGATGAAGTTGGAATAAGGCCGGAGAACACAAGAGTGAACTTATTCTATTTGATATTACCAAGAAATGTAAATCAATACACACAAATATCCAATGGGAAAAGTAGATTTTGGACAGACAAGAATGTCAAAATAGAGTCAAAGTGGAAGGATAGTGTGGTATTTCATGCCCTCTTGCCACCTAACACTTTTGAGGCAAAGTTCCCAACTAGCCAATCACATTAATCTAGTAGAAACATTTGAATATATGTTGCATTTGATACTTGTCTGCTCAAACAAATCTAAGACACTGGCTAATATGCCATGATTCTCATCACACAATTATTTTTATGCTAGAGAACAAAGGTATCAATTAGAATATAATTGGCAAGTCATCAGGACTGAGAAAAAAATTTGCAATGGTATTTATAGTGATAGAGAAATCGCCAAGAGAGAAAGTAGTTAATTTAAGTATTGGCTTACAATGTGAACACAGTTTTATTGTATTCCTTGATTTAATAGAACCACATTATCTAACTAGTTTAACACATCCCAGACTCCTTCAGCTCAAAGGTAACTACGAACTAACTACATATGTAAGTACAAAGGTCACTACAAAGATATCATTTTGATGTTTTTTGATCATTGTAATTCTGTCAAAAATCCTTTTCTGCTTAATTAATAGAATTGTCATAATACTTAACTAACACATTAGAGATACAACTCTAAGAAATAAGACAAGAAAAGTCCATAACATTATAGCAATATAGCTACATAAAATAGCAAGCCGGGAATGATTTTGTACAACCCATGACAGGCTTCATTGGCCTTACCCAGACATATTTAGTGGGAGATGTAACCAATTCCTTACTGCTAGACTGAAAACTCATATTTGCGGTAGAAACAAGAAAATCCTCATCACTTGGGTCTTCATCTGCAAGTATAAACCAAGAATTTGAACGCCTTAATCCACGTTGACGCTCCCAGCCGAGACGCAGAAGAAGCTGTAAATCCCATGTTGAAGGGTTAAAAGAGTCATCACAAAGTTGAGGAGTAAACCTCATATCTCTCGTGAAAGCACAAGCAAGGGGCCTGGTGAGCTGCCTGTTCAGAGTGCAATCAAGTTTTGGAACCTGGAACACTTACAATCTAAATATATATATGCTAAGTTAGACTGGAGTTAGTATTTAAATCATGTTGATTGCAAAACTATTTATAAACATGAAAGCTTGCAGTATTGATGTCGAAATACTTTTTCATGGGGGACTACAAGAAGAGATCTACATGAATCTTTTTTATAAGGTATGTAATCTGATTCTAGTAATTGTTGGAAAACAATCTATGGACTTGTACAAATTGCAAGGAAATTCCACAAGAAATGAATCTTAGTACTTAAGTTGATGTGGTTCAAAGAAAACAAGTCTGATCTGTCAGAAGGAATCAAAATGCACTTTTGATGATAGGCATTTATGTTGATGATTGTTTGGTAGTCATTATGGAGTTGTAAGTTGAGAAGTTAAATTTTGAGATGAAGAGAAAGGCTTCAACTTAAAGATTGAAAATAATCTTACAGATTATTTGAGCTGTTGTGTGATTTAGGAAGAAAAGGTGCTTCGAATTTTGATTCTTTAACCTCAATTAATAAACAATATACAAGCCATGTTTGGAGAGCGAGTTGCAAACAAAAGGGCTTATGGAACTCCTTGTACTCCAAGGTTTATAACTGTTTGCCCAGATGATTAGGCTGATCACATTGGTTCAAATCTACAAAGCAGACATAGTTCTGGAATTGGAGTGCTTTGCCTCTAAAAAGTTTTGTCAACCTGATTTGCGCAATGTAGTTAGAGAAATATCTTGAAATGTTGAGGGCAATATAATTGTTATTGTTATTGACACAAAACATTTCTGACTCAGAATTCAATCAGGGATAAAATTCAAAAATTGGTGTCCCTACATTTTTTACGATAGTGATCGTGAGGGAGATTCAAAGACAAAATCAGTGTGATCCGCTTCATTGTGTACTTATTAAAGGTTCCTGTTTGAGAGAGGGCTAAAGGTCAGAAAAGAATAATGCTCTCAAAGTGCTCTAAGCTGCCTTAAGAGTTTATACAAATTGTAAATTATGATCTAAAAAGTTACTTTTTATCCTAGATCTCTTGTGAATCAAATGCAACGTGTTCCTTGACCACGTAGCCTCTTTTAGCTTACTTTTTGGATTCAACACTCAATATTTAAGCTTTGTGAATTTAGATTCACAACTTAGATTCATAACCGTGAATCTGGATAGATTCCTGTCTATTACTTAGGAATCTGCAATAGTTAACTCCATTGCATCAGTTCTAGAGAATCCTGAAATGATCTTCTCTATTTGTAAACAATATTTATCATCACTAAGCTCCTATCAGACTATGTCTTCATTTGAGCTTGTAGAAGGTATAGTAAGAACAGTTAGTTATTTAACCTATTCTAAGTTTAGATGAGTAAATATAAGAATATTAATTCTAGTATTATTTACTATGTACTAACGATAAGTTTGGACGTCTCCAGTATCGGTACACACACACATCTCTTAGTCTTTGTAGTATGTTATAGTATTACTAGACTGTATTGCTTACAACCTATAGTGTTAGGTATTATCTTAATGAACTTAAGTCAAGGTACGTCATTCGCCCCCAAGATTATACATAACCTTTAGGGTTTTATTTGGAAAGGCGCAATCCTGCGGATATTAACTCGCTCTTTGACAATTCCTTTCTGAATCTGGACCGTGCCATTATTATAGACCTGCAATACTGGATATGGTCCGGTACGAGGTGTTGAGAGCTTCCGAAGTATTCCGGGTGTCTCTAGTAAAACTTGGTCTCCAACCTTATATTCATAAGGAATTTGATTCTTGTTTTCTTTTTGATTTGACTTGTTGATAATGTCTTGTTTCCTTTTTTGGATTTGATTCCAATTTGCCTTGAATGCAATATTGTGAATCATATCTCTGCCAAACACCAACTGACAAGGGGTTGCTTGTAGTGTTGTATGATAGGTACATCTTATAGCCCAGGCAGTGGATTGGAGGAAGTATTCAAATGGATTATCTTCTTCCAAATTTTCCTGTTCCAAGTCAAATGATCTGAGCATATTATTGACCACTTTGTGGACTTGCTCAATGATCGCATTTGCTTGAGGATTATGACTTGTTGTCGGTTTGGCTTTAATGCCATAGTTCTCACACATTTGCATAAACTCGCGTTTGAATTCGCCCCCATTGTCAAAGACAATAAATTGCGGACGGGGATAACGCGCCAACCAGGTATTATGAAACAAATCCTGGATGGAAGTAGCCGTTTTAGAATTGGCTTGGACAATCTCAAACCATTCAGTGGCTGGATCAATCATAGTGAGAGCAAGCAGATAGTGTGTCTTAAGTGGGGTTTTTATGGTAAAAGGACCCACCAGATCCACACAAACCATGACCCAAGGGTCTGATTCTGATGTCTTGGGAGGCAAGAGGCCATATTTCTTGCGTTCCTTCTTTGTTAATTGGCAGACTGGAGAGGTGGAACAGAAACGCTCCACATCCTGTGTTAGACCAGGTCACGTCATAGTGTTCCTGATAGTCTGTTCAGTACAAGTTTGTCCTGGATGAAGTAAATATTCATGGTACCAGGAGAGTACTCTTTGTCTTAAGGACTGAGGGATATATGTTTTATCCTTAAAACATAGGAGGTCATAGCCTTCAATGTTTTGCATAGAGTAGTGGGGTTGTGATAACCCTTTTTCTCTGAGTCCTTGGACTTTCATTTGTTCCTTAAAGATTAAGGCTGTATGCATGGGGAATTTGATGTTACTAAATTCTGATTCAGAGAGCAGTGCTAAGACTTCTTCTTCCTGAATCTTTAGGTCATCAATGTCTAGTCTAGATAATGCATCTGCTACAACATTTTTCTTTCCCGGGAGGTATTCAAATGTTACCCCATATTCTTCTAAGAGTAAAAGCCAGCGTAAAGCGCGATCTGAAGCTTTTAGCCCATTGAAGGCGTTATTTTTATGGTCTGTATAGACTATAACTGGATAACCCAAACAATTTATTTTTATATTCCTTGCAGGTTTCAATAGTAGATAGCAACTCACCTTCTGTTGTGGTGTATCTTCTTTGGGCTGCATTAAGTTCGCGTGAATAAAAGGCTATGGGCTTTTTTCCCTGCATAATAAGTGCCCTCAGCTGATGATCAGATGCATCAGTGTATATGTGGAATGGTTTATTAAAATCTGGGTATACTAGAAGCACCTCAGTTTCAGTTCCTTTTTTGATTTTGTCAAATGCTTGTTGATGACTTGGGAGCCATTCAAATCTGACATTACCTGATGTGAGACTAGTCAAAGGAGCTAGTAACTCTGCAAAACCACATGTCGCAATAGTAATTGACTATGCCAATAAATTGGCGTAGTTCCTTCCTGGTTTTTGGAGCCTTAATCTTAAGAATGGCTTCCACCTTGTTGTATACTGGTTGGATACCTTTTCGGGTAATCTAGTAACCCAGATAATCAATCTGTTCAGCAAAGAACTTTGATTTAGATGCATTGACTCTCATACCAGCAGTTGAGAGTCTTGCTAGTACCCTTTCTAACTTTGTTAGGTGGTCTGCAAAACTGATATTTGTTAGAATTAACAGATCATCAAGATAGGTTTTTACATATTCCAAATCTTGTGTCAGTTTTGACATGACATTTTGGAAAACGTCTGGGGCAATTTTGATGCCCATGGGTAAGCGTTTGTATTTATATTTTCCCCAAGGAAATATGATTGTACAAAGCTTTTGGGCATCGGCATCCAATTTGATATGGTAATAACCCATATTTAGATCTAGAGCCGTGGCAAAGGTAAATCCTTCCATAGATCTGACCATATCTCCAATCTTTGGTATTGGAAATGGTTGATGTTGAAGTAATGAATTGAGTTTTCTGAAATCAGAAACAACTCTTATAGTTTCATTCTTTTTGGCAATTGCAAATGATGGGGATGCCCATTCAGAAGTATAATCTTCTTCAAGGACTCCAATGTCCACCAATCTAGCAATCTCCTTGCGCAGTTGTTGCTCCACTGATCTAGGAATAGCATATGGGCGAGCATGTACTGGCTTAGATCCCGGGTCTATCAAATTTAGACTGATGGGAGCCATATTAAACTCTCCTAATGTTCCATCAAAAAGATGTTCATATTTTTGGAGTACTTGGAGTAACTTGTGTTGTTCCTCTTCATTGAGGTTTTCACAAGTCTTGGAGACTTCTTCTAAGATTGCAGGTTTATATTCTGCATCCAGGATCTTGGTGGAACAAGAGAACTCATTCAGTAGACTCTGAGGTTCATTTGCAGTCTAATAAATCTCAGTAATGACCTTTTGAGAATTCAGAGAACCTCTGTCTTTCATTGGGATTGTGTCAGTATCCCAAGTAACCGTTTTATCATTGAAATTAAGTATAATACCTAATTTTCCGAGAAGGTCCCGGCCAGTGATCATTCCATATGTATCTGATGGCTTAGATTGGTCATCAATATGAAATTCCCAAGTAATTTGCTGTTAAAGAGCCTCTTCAACACTAAATTGTAATCACTAAAATATCGATTAGAAACTATCGCTAAATTCGAATTCATACTTCCATGTATCGCTGAAACACTCGCTAAACCAGATAAGGATATTCATATATCCTAAACTAAGTGAATATTGGTGATATAATCCAATACCCTTCCTATAATCCAATACCCTTCCTATCTCCAATATTCAATGGTCTGATTCATTCTTTCCAAAAAAATGTTTCATATGACTTTCAAAAATTTCTTTTCCAATGTTCTTTGTAAACATATCTGCCACATTCTCATCAGGCTTAACAAATATGATTTTGATAAACTCATCAACCACATGTTCACGCACAAAATGATATCTTGTGTCAATATGCCTTGTACGCACTCCTGAACTTGAATTTTCAGCCATAAAAATTGCGCCAGCATTATCGCATCTCACCACGATTGGAAGTTTAACTCAAACTGCCATTCCAGATAATAGGTAATAAATAAATCTAATTTCTTTCACAGCTTCAGACATCGCAACATATTCCGCTTGCTACTAGATAAAGTCACACCTTTTTGCCCTTTTGATCTCCAACAAATAGGTGCCCTGAGCAAGTACATGACAAATCCTGTTACATCGATACGAGAATCAGGATTGCCTGCCCAATCACTATCACTATATGACACCATATCCCATTCTTCATTTTTGAGTTCAGGGGCCAACTTCAAACAGTATTCTTTTGTATCAAGAAAAAATTTGATAACTTGCAGCATTTCCTTATATGCGGCTAAGTTAGCCTCATCCTTGCAATATCGGGCCTTGGATATTTTATGAGGTAGAGAAGCATTCCTACCTCAGAACGGTATCTTGACTGCTTATCCATTTCAATGTCATTCGATTTGACAACTTTAAACCTGGGTGTCCCAGGCGTAGCGTAACAGCTTGGATTGTTAACTTCTTCTCCAAACTTATCTTCCAATCCTTTCAATAAATGAGGTTGCATCACCAATACTTCCGCATTCTCTCGGTTCATCATAACTTTGCAACTCAAGTAATCAGTCAAGAACTCTTCAACCTTTAGACCAAAACCATATCCTTTGAGTCCCTTGATTACCTTCTCAATGTCTTCATCACACCCAATCACCATACAATCATCAACATATATTCCAACCAAAACTATTCCATTTTTTGTAAAATTTGTGAATAAACATGGATCAACCGAGTTTTCTTTAAAGCCACACTCTTTTAACGCCAATCCAAGCTTTTTGTTGAACTCCCGAGCACTTTGAATAAGCCCGTAAATTGTTTTCTTCAAATAAAGGCACTCTTTTTGCTTGTCACCTTCTAATCCATCAGGTAAATGCATGTAGACCTTCTCTTTGAGCTCACCATGCAGGAAAGCCGTTTCAACAACTTTCCCTTTTAAATTCCAGACCAACATGATAATTAACAAAATTCGTAGCGTTACATCATTTTGTTACTCCCCACGGGCATACCTCCGGGTTATCAATTCACAGCTGACGTCACGTCGCTAGGCTCTAAGCACCACTCATCTCATTAATCTACTAAGCTGCCTTATTGATTAACTTCATACGTAGTGACACAGCTTC
>CAAAJI010000456.1:18462-30858 GCA_900642245.1 Fragilaria radians | reverse complement strand
TTGCTCAACAGCGATTTAACCTCTACTGGTCCCCTGGGAAAACCAACAGTGCCGATTATTTTTCCAAACATCATCCTCCATCCCATCACAAACTCATGCGCTATCAGTATCTTCATCGCGCGCTTTCCGCGTCAATCGCGCCGCCTCCTGTGCGAGGGTGTGTTACTCCCCACGGGCATACCTCCGGGTTATCAATTCACAGCTGACGTCACGTCACTAGGCTCTAAGCACCACTCATCTCATTAATCTACTAAGCTGCCTTATTGATTAACTTCATACGTAGTGACACATTTATAACTGGCACAAAACTCTCTTGAAAGTGAATTCCGGGAACTTGACTATACCCACATGCTACAAGTTGTGCCCGAAATATTCCATTCCGTTTAATTTTGAATATCCATTTGTTTTTCACACATACACGATTACTAGGCAACTCCGATTTCTCAATTTTCTTATAGACTCCTTTATCCACCATTTCCTTCAACTCTCTCTGGATAGCCTCCCTCCATTTTGCAGTAGAGGCACATTCAGCCCATAGTCCTTCACGAAAATCTCCTTCTACTCCAGCATCATTAAGCATTGCTCTGATTTTCCCATACAACGTCTGGAACTTTCGTTCCACTTTACCATTTCTTTGCGGAGTTCGAGGTCCACTATATTCAAACTTGATGCATAATTTTTCATGCTTGCATGCTTTTTCCAACGCATAATTTTCACCGGCATCATCTAATCTTAAAATTTTGACAAAAATGTTATTGTTTCTCAATTCTTGAATCAAACTGACAACAGAATTTGATAGTTCATCCTTTCTTTTCAAAAAATAACTCCAGCAATATCCGGAGAAATCATCTACAATAAGAGCCCAAAATTTTGCTCCTCCAAAGCTTTTGCCCTTAATGGAACTAATGTCAACATATAAACGCTCACCTGGGGTGTTACTACCACCCTTCCAATCCTTATTCACACTTTTCTGTTTAGCCTTACCAATTGCGCAAGACTCGCAAACTTCAAACTTTCCAGTGACTTCATATCCTAATGCCTTTCAAGTTAGTCTAGCACTGGCTTCACCGCAATGTCCAAGGATTTTATGCAGATTGTTGATATCCATGCATTCACTCTTTTCCAATTTCATAGCTGACGCTCCAATATTGTTCATAATTGGGGTTAAATTAATACCCGGTACGCATCCATCCTTTGTTTTGATCAAGGTGTCAAATTTTAAAATCACATCATTTTTTGTCAGCGTGATGATTTCATCAACATTACCGATCTTGGAACCTCCTTTCAATGCTTTACAAATGCTGAACAAATTAATCCATAAATCAGGAATGTATTTTACTCCTTCAAGTACAATTGGCACCTTTTTACCATTATCCTGCTCCACATAGCATTTTAATTTTCCAACCTTTTCTGCTATCATTGCGTCACCGTTCCCCACTGTTATCTCCTCAGAAATAAACTTGTAGTCAAATAAACCTTTATCATCATTGCAGTAGTGACTTGATGCACCACTATCTCCAATCCAAATTTCTTTGTCAAGACCTTTAGAATCTTCAATTGAAGCAAAAGCCACATCCGTTGTTGTGGTTGCAACACCATTTCTTAATCCTGAAATGTCACTTTCACCTTGATTCTGATTTTTCTTCAATTATTTAAAGCAGTTAGCTTTAACGTGCCCAGGTTTCTTACAATAGTTGCACATGATTTCAGATTTTGTCTCTTTAATTTGTCTAGACTTGCACTGAGTTGCTTTGTGTCCTAGCTTACCACAATTGTGACACTTCCCTTTGAACTGCCCCATAAACAACGCCTTTTCGTCAAAAGAACCTTTCAATTTTGCTGAATCAGTCTTAGATGTCAACCTTTCAAATCTCAGAGTCAGTTCCTCCTTTAATTCTTCAATAGTTAAAGGGTTGTTTACATCAACTATACGCTTTTCTAAGAGTAGCATCTGCAACTCGTATTCTTCTGTCAAACTGCTTAGATTTGATTCATGAACTGTTCATCAGTCATGCTTGATCCCATCACTTCTAGCTTGATACGGAGATCTTCCAAATTTGCAATCCAAACGTCAGGATCTTCATCCTTACTCAACTTGCTTTCTCTAAATGTTCTTTTTGTTTTAACCAACGACGGGGCAGAGATTGGATCATATTTCTTTTTTTACTTTTCCCATGCCAAAGCAGGGTTACCATCTTCATACTCTTTATTTTTGCAACCCTTGACAATCCCAAAGGCAATCTTTCCAGCACTACTGGTGGCATCAAGGGAAAGTATCAACTCCGTAAAAGCAATCTCATTCAAATCAATTATTGCCAACTTGTGTTTTCCTTCCTCTGTTCCTTTATCTATATGGTCTTGAGTCCTTGGAATTTCAACTCTACCCAACAAAACGTCTTTTATTCCTGATCGCTTGGCCTTGGCTTAAAACTTCTCACTCCAAGTAGGCCAATCTTCCTTCTTCCCAGAAAAGTTCAACACACGAATCGTACTTAAATCTGTCATCTTCAAGATGCAACTAAACAAAGCTTATATTAAAAGCTTTAAACTTAACAAAAGTGACAATGAGTACAAAAGAAGAGGACTCCTAATGTACACGTTACGTTTAAACGTGTTAGAGAGCCTCTTCAACACTAAATTGTAATCACTAAAATATAGATTACAAACTATCGCTAAATTCGAATTAATACTTCCATGTATCGCTAAAACACTTGCTAAACCAAATAAGGATATTCATATATCCTAAACTAAGTGAATATTGGTGATATAATCCAATAATTTGCTTCTATATTTTGCTTTATACTATCCTTGGTTGTATAAGCTTTAAGAATGATGCTGCTACTAGCACCGGTATCAGCCAGTGCTCTAAGCACATGTTCCTCATGATTGACATTGAGGGTCACTACTAATTCAGTGGTTGGATGAGAATTTTCAACTAGTGTTGTACTAGATCTACTGATAGTAGGGGGAATAAAAAATACTCCTCCATTTCATCACCACTATTAGTTAGATTAATCTCAGTTGAAAGGAGGGACTCAGCCTTCCTCTTTTTGGGATCCTCTGTCTTTACAGGCTTTAACTGTTTCTTAAGGGAGTTGATCTCCTCAAAAAGAAAGGATAAAGCCTTTTTTCCTCGAACAGCCTTGGGCCCATGCTGGGCCTTTTTGTGCTGTTTGGCCTTTGCAATTTCTCTGCAATCAGCCGTGTTGTGGTTGTTTTTGTCACAATAATGACACCACATTTTAGTCTTCTGTTTCTTACTAGTGTTACTAGTACCTACACTACTGGTAAAGGAAGTGTTATTATTTGCTGCTACTACTGTCGGAGCTGGTCCATTCGTGCGGCGAATCTTGTCTAGATTCTCCAAGCGGATGAAATACAAAATTGCCGATTCATAATCCATTTCGAAAATGTCGATATTGGCCGAAACCATTGCTTCATGCCAATTTGGAGGTTTGGCCTGATCAAGGATCTCAATGATTTCATCTTGAGTGATAGGGGTAGGACATTCCTCAGGGAAAAACAGTAGGTAGCAGTTAAGCTCATTGAGCCTTTCCACAAACTGTTGGACCGTGATGTTAAGTCCCATGAAGAGACATCTCCTCATGTAGTACTTTTGCACCCTAATGGCGCGCCTAGATATATAATCTAATCCTAGGTCTCTAATTACTAATTCTAGCAACTCCTGATCCGTGACATCAATGTCTTCACCACCACATCTCTTAAAAAGATGATATTCAAAAAGCGAGAGAGCTCTTCCCTTCAACATGGTGCGCAACATCTTAGTCCTATCTGATGGCTCTTTCAAGGGCATTAACAACTCCAAATCACGGTAACCCATCAACCACCTGATGTACTCCTCTGGGCTTCCATCTTTAAAAACGAAGAACTCCTTGGAAAATCGGGTAGCAGGGTTGGAAGGGTCAACAAGAAACTCAAACCTGATGGACTCCACCTTATCAGAATCAGCACCTTCAGCCTCTAACTTCTTCAACTTGGTAACAAAGGGAATGGACGGGTTCTCACGCATGGTTGGAAGGATATGTTTGGAAACTTCCTCATTGTACAAGCGGTAACAACCTGATTGTGATCAAAGTGCTCTAAGCTGCCTTAAGAGTTTATACAAATTGTAAATTATGATCTAAAAAGTTACTTTTTATCCTAGATCTCTTGTGAATCAAATGCAACGTGTTCCTTGACCACGTAGCCTCTTTTAGCTTACTTTTTGGATTCAACACTCAATATTTAAGCTTTGTGAATTTAGATTCACAACTTAGATTCATAACCGTGAATCTGGATAGATTCCTGTCTATTACTTAGGAATCTGCAATAGTTAACTCCATTGCATCAGTTCTAGAGAATCCTGAAATGATCTTCTCTATTTGTAAACAATATTTATCATCACTAAGCTCCTATCAGACTATGTCTTCATTTGAGCTTGTAGAAGGTATAGTAAGAACAGTTAGTTATTTAACCTATTCTAAGTTTAGATGAGTAAATATAAGAATATTAATTCTAGTATTATTTACTATGTACTAACGATAAATTTGGACGTCTCCAGTATCGGTACACACACACATCTCTTAGTCTTATATTTCTATTTTAATATTATTAGACTGTATTGCTTACCACCTATAGTGTTAGGTATTATCTTAATGAACTTAAGTCAAGGTACGTCATCAAGGAGGTGAGGCAAAATATGTTGAAATATTTGGAAAATGTGAAGAGTTAGAACTTAAAGGCTAAAGTTGTAATTTTCAGTGTCAATAACAGGCTGATAAAACTTGTCTGCAATTTAATCAGCAAAAGATGATTGATTCCATGGAGAATCTCCATGCGTTACACAATATTGTTAAGAGACGCGACTTCTTCAGTAGTAGGCAACTGGTGCTTAAATTGAACCATACATAAAGCAAGATCAAGAGGGGTTGCAAGGACATCACCATCTTATACTATCATTTGTTAGGCCCCCCATGTCTATGGCTCTGGTAAAGTTAGAGAAGTTGTTAGAGAACTCTTATGGTAGAAAAGTCATGATCCGGAGACTTGGATCTCTGAATTAAAGGACCTTTGTGTTGCACTTGAAGCTGTCAAATCTAGAATTTCAGAAAATTATTTGATGATTCACATTTCAATTAAACTTACGTCGGACCATGAGCTTGAATTTGCAATGATATGAAGAAAATTTGGCGATGTTGAACGCCCCCTAACGTTTGAAGAAATGTCTTACTTCACTTAAACCAAAACATCATACATACCTAGCACCATTTTTCTCTAAGTTATAATCTCATTTCATAGTATGAACGTAAATGCCTTACAAAAGTGATAGTGTAATCATCCTAACACTTGATTAAATGTAAAAATTCAAATTTTCAAGTTATGTTCCAGGTTATGAGCCGAGATATGAGAAAGTTCAAACCCCCCGTTACCACTTTTTAGGACAGTAAAAACGACGCGTTGAGGAAAACATATTTTCCTCATACACAGATAGTCTTCATTCTCAATCAAAACACTCTTCGATGTTGCGCGTCGGTTCTCGAGCTTCTAGCTCATTTCGAATATTAGAAAGAAATATCGTTGTTCTTCGTCGATTCTATGGAGTACGAAGCCTCAGCAATGTTGAAGCTGAAAATCTACCTGAAAACCTTAAAGAATTAAAGCCGAAGTATGATATAGGCTTCTCGGCTTGGATCGAAGCAACTCAAAAGGCCACTATCCGCCAACTTCAACCTTCAGACGAATGGAAAGAAGACGTAAGTTTGCTGCAAGTGAAGAAAATGACTGCTGATGATCTTGAAAAAGAGTCACGTATTCCTATTCCAGAAGCTGATCATGATTTTGATGAACGCTTGTATGTAATCAAGTTACCAATGCCCATTCCAACAGAAAAGTACAGCCCTGTGCCTCAATTTTTGTTCATACGCGCAGACGAACTTGTCCTTTTCGATTGTTTCGGTAGAAATCGATGGTGTATATTAATTGGTAATCCGGGAATCTCGAAATCTTGGTTTCAGTGGAAGTATATTTTACTTTGCTATCGTCAAGATTTGTATCAACAGTTGAGGTCCCACGAAGCCAAAGAAGCAGGTCTGTCAAGAGCATCAAACTCTGAAGGATCGATAGAATCTTTCTTCGAACTTAGCCACAAGCCATTTATTCCAAGACTTATTGTTCAAACCATAGCCGGAAGGCAGTCCTTACTGTTCTTTGTTGATCTCCCAATGAATGTTTATTCTTTAAAGCATAATCCTCAAGATTTGAGAGATTACACAGATGAAAACTCTACAATCTTGTGGGAACCCGCTGGACAAGACACACCAGTGGCATATTTCGCATGCTTTGCCCGGATCATTGCAACAGTATCTCCGGACATGAGGTGCATTCATTCATTTCAAAAGCATGCGAGAAGGTTCTACATGCCCTGCCCCAGCGAAGTTCAAATTCGATTGATGGGATTGATTTTTCGAAAATATGCAATGGAAGAAGACATAATTACAGACGAGAACATTCAGATACGTGTTCAGAAATATGGTCCATTCATTCGAAATGCCTTGTGCTGGTCAGATCTTGATTTCAAAGATTACAAGTTGGCACGAGACAAAGAACTCAATTATATATGTGCCACGAATACCTCGCTTTGTGCAGCATTAGCATCCCCTCTACACATCATGGAATATAAAAGACTTTCATTTGATTCTTCAAGTCTTTCCCACCGCTTGGCAAGATTTGTTGTTGATCAAGACAGTGCAATATGTTGCGATGCTTACAGACAAGCGGCATATCGATTCAGCAGTGATGAAGTCTTGAATCTATTTTCCAAAGAAATTGCTAAATTGGGCATTGAGCAAGTGATGGCACATTTGATAAAAGTGAATGCAGGTCTCATTGGTGTTGAAAACTCTACACCTTCGTTTTTTGAGCGATTATTCTTGCTACATTCTTTGACAGGAATTGAATGGAAATCTCAACAGATGTCATTGGATCAGAATGACAATAAGTCTGTTGATTGGAAGCCATTCCTTGTGAAGCTCAATTGGGTGGAGCATACAATCACAAAATTTGAAAACATGAAAGCAGGTGTGCTGTATTATCCAGCCGACCAATCTTTCCCATTAGTTGACATGTACTACAAGGATGAAAATGAAAATTTGATTTGCATTCAAGCCAATCAGCAAGCAAAGCCAGTGTCAATGCATGGGGAATTTTATGCTGCAGTTGGAATAAGGCCTGAGAACACAAAAGTGAAGTTATTCTATTTGACATTACCAAGGAGTGTAAATCAATACAGTCAAATATCAAATAAGGAAAGGAAACTTTGGAAGGACAAAGAAGTCAGTATTGAGTCAAAATGGAAGGATAGTGTGGTATTTCATGCCCTATTGCCACCCAACACCTTTGAGGCAAAGTTCCCAACTAGCCAATCACCTTAATGTAGTAGAAACTTTTGATTATATGTTGTCTTTGATATTTGTCCCAGCAAAAGGACGTAATACATTGGTTGGTATACATTTTATGCATTCTCATCAGATACATTCAATGTCTTTGGATAGATGCAACAAAATCTATGTCTAGGGGTGACTTCAAACTTTGGTTGTAGGTCCAGTCCTGTGTGGCCATTGCATAATTTACCATTAAATTTAAGAGTAAACTCTTAGATGTAGTTAACAAGGGGTATGAATCAGACATTTGGAAGTTAATTTAACTAGTATTGATATCAAATGTATTGGTTGGTACATCTTATTATTGATGGTTTCATCATATGAAAGAGGTTTCAAGTGATATATGGTGGGAAACATTTTGAATTTGCCGGTAAGACATTCAATAGAAGGATAATATTAGTGAGGCTATTTTTGCAATGTACGGTTGATCGGTATTTTTCGTGCTGACATATCCCTAACCTTGACAAAGATAAAATTGACGATTCATAAGGATCAGGGTCAAGTTTCAGAGTTCGATCCACCTCCATACGACTGATGTTCTTTTGTGTTCTAATGATTTCCATGGAGAATATCTTTCGTACATCCTACGTACAACAATACTGCAGTATATTTTGAACAGAAGATCTACAGAATGTTCATAAGAATACATTTTAGTTTAACATTTTATAATCTCAAAATTTACACAAAATAATATTTTACAGTATAAAGTTATTTTCCACTTTATCTTTCCATTCAAAAAGGGTGGCTAGACAACTTCGAGGTTAGCCTTGTCGACAAAAATATGATGCGTGAGACAAAAGGTGATATATGAAGACAAAGTTGATGAATTCTGACTGTTGGAATGAACATTTCAAGAAGTTTAGTCATAGAAATTCATTTTATCCATTTAAATTTAGTTCACAACCTCATTTTTTTAACGTCTATCAATCAACTTGTTATGTGGTTCAACTTTGCCTATCAACCTTATCAAAAAGAGATATTCAACTCTTTTATACAATAAGCACCCTATCAAGTGTTTAATTGGCTTGTTCGGATTCACTAAGGATTTTATTTTTATCGAGTTCATAAACGTCAGAGCAAGACCAGATTCTTTTTGTCAAGTTGGATGCCCATGTCGAGATATGGAATTTTCCTGGTATGTAGAAGCATTGGGGAATGTGATCTATTTGTTCTAGTTGAATCCAAGCAAGGCGGGTCTAGGGAGTTGTCAATGGGAAGTGCCCGGGAAAGGTTCCCAAGGATATGTCAAATTCATCTTAAGGAACAATATGGCGTTTGCAGAGCTATTGAATGCAAGTGAATGCAATATCTGCCTGGGAATTTTCAATTCCAGCAGATCAGAAGAGATGCCAGAAGATGATGCCTGTTCGGCATGAAATGACCTTATGGTCAATTTTGAGCCTATTACCAAGGCTAATTTGATCAAGATTAAGCGAGCATTTGCAGTGTAGGATGGATTCAGGCCATGATCTAGATCAATGGAAACAAATTGGGAGCTCCTACAAGGAAGATTGCAAGATATAGATCTCATGATTTGTAGCCTTACCAATCTTCCAAATTAGTACAAAACTAATCTGAAACTGCCAGAGAATGATCTAGAGACTAGATCCCTGGTGGATGTTGCCCCATTCAGCAGTACAAAACCTGAAAATAGAAGGGTTTTTGTACATATTTTAGCACATATGTCACAGAGGGACTGAGTGCAAGAAAGGGATACCAAAGAGGATAGTTTCTTCCCTGTAGCTTGTTGGAATTGTAACAAGCAGGGACACAAAGCAATGCACTGCAATTTTGAACCTCAAGGTGCAGAAGGCAGCACAGATAGAGTTACTCTTTCTAGAGACTCCGAGATTGCTCAGAAGATACCGAAAAAGGGCATACTTTGAATTTCTGGTAGGAGACACCGGTGCAACCTGTAACATGGTGCTCAAAGTTGAAGGCATGCTCTTAGCAGTCCTAGCAATCAACATGATTTTGTAGTATACACGAGCGTTCTACAAGTGAAGAAAATTGGCAATTTTCAGGTTGCATCCAAGGAAAGGATCAGAAGACCACTGTTGTCCTTTGAAAGATGTGAAGTACACTACATGTTTGAAATACATCCTCGTCAGAGTGTTCAGTTGCAATAAAGAAAGAAGCAAAGCTTCGGTCTGAAGGAATGCAGGCAATCGCCTGAAAAAGGTTCTAAGGCATCTTTTTCGATTCTAACATCGAAAAGAGAGCATGTGTTTTGTTTTGTGTAGTAAAAATGAAGCCTGATAATGCACTCATTTTGAGCGAGAGAAGAATAATTAGGATCAAGTAAGCTTCATGTATTGTTGGGCCATACAACAAAAGAGACTACCATGGAGATAGCAAAACGACTTGTCATAAAGCTGACTGGACACCTCACTGCCTGTGAGGATTGCATTCTTGCTATAGTCAGGGGGAGAAATATCAAGAAAATAAAAAATTCAAGGCTTGAAGTTGTGACTAACTAAACTGACTTTAGCGTGAGGAATATTTCTATACCCTTCCGATACTTAAACGTTCAGTCACCATATCCTTCACTACTATCCTCTAAGCATTTCTTGACACGTCTCTTGTAAATCTCCTTGTTAACATTTTTGTAAAGATATTGGAATTGTTTTCCATTGACTTACAATCTCAATTTTTTCTTCCACATTCTATCTGATGTAGAGATACGTGGTATCTACATGATACGTCCTGGAAAGATGAAGTAGTTCAGACATAAAATTATGCAATGAATTATTATGTTGTGTATATTGTGAGATTATAAAATAGCCAGCTATAGTATATTCTTATTAGCATTGCGTAGATTTTCTGTTCAAAGTATAGCGTAAGATATTATGCATGAAAATCCTTAGAAAGCAAATGAACTTCAATCATATAGAGGTGAATTGAACTCTGAACCTTGACCCTGATCCTTTTGTGTCAGTTTGAAGATTCAAATCATATTTTGTGCATTTCAGGAGTTAGGAAGCATGTGCAGAGACTACTCGCTTCTAGGAGAAATGTTGAGAAAATCAAGCAGCTGAAGTAAATCCGGGTGGTTGAATATTTATATTGTGTGTCCTATATGCGGACTTCAAAGAATAAAAAGAAACATACTATTGAAGTTTAAAGACACTAACCTCAGAATAGTTTACCTTAAGAATTACCTAAGGGAAATGAAATATGTTTACTTGAACAGTTGGCTTAGACAATATGGTCCAATATCAATTATTCAACACATTAACTAAACCCATAGGTTAGTTAATTAAACTAACAGTACAGCTCAAACGGACTACCAAAAATAGAGTTTATTTACAAATGCTAAAGTGTACTCAAGAGTCACTGGAAATCTCAGTTATCAAGATTGAATCCTTGAAGGGATTGAATCAGTAAGTTCTACAACTACAAAGTATTATGATTAATTGAATTACACTTCTACTGCATTTACCACTTTAGTATACGTTCTACAGGCCTAATCGGTGGCATAGTACATTACAAACTTCAAAATAGCTACGTGCTACTGAAAGAAGAGAAAGATAGCACAGTTTCACAATCTCTCTTTTGGAAGGTCAAGATCCAGCAGAAAAAGTAGATGTTAAGTATGCATACCAAGATTCCAAGAGTCAAGAAGTCGGGCCATTTACTTCCTGTTCTCCCGCTGATTCCTCTGAAGACAACCAAGATGGAAGAAGAAAAGGGGAAGTGCATTGCATTTAACTTGTAGACCAGGAATGGGCATTCTTCGGACACCACCAAGTACAAGAAATACGTCAGGAAATTTGAAGAGGGCAACCCCCAAAAATAGATAGGCGTGCTGAGACTGGGAAGAGATCTGGACCCAGAATTTCATGGCTGGTGACACTAACAGGGCCTCTATCGAGAGAGCCTTGGTGTGTGAAGAAAGCGCAACAGAAGCCTCCAAGTTTTCAGAAATTGAGATTATTGGGCTTCTGGAATGGTCTCTTCCAGCTACTTGGAGGGCCAAGTTTGACCTGGACAGCTACATCCCCACTCTCCAGTCAAGGGCCAAGTTGATTGAAGCCTGTGAAGCAATTGAACGGAGTGAAATCGCCGTGGAAAGACCATCCAGGGAGGAGAGCAGCCAGAGTCACAGAAATATTAAAAGGTCAGCTGCCAAGAACAGCACAGAACCTCAGAAAAAGCACAAAAGTGATTGTAAACACTACTGCAGTGAACATGGGTACAACCCTACACACTCTACAGCAGACTGCTACACCATAAAAAATTGGGCAAAAGCCACCAATCACGCCCACAAGGCCAACGAACGCAGTTTTTCAAACCAGAATCTCCGCAAGGAGATCAATCTACTAGCCAATACATCATCCAAGAAGAAGATTCTGGACATGGATGCCTCTGTCATCAAGAGAGAGCAAGTTAAGTTAGACAGCAGCAAGAAGCCTGAAAAACGCCGGAAAATTGTGGCACCCGAGAGTGAAAGTGATGATGAAATGTCAGTTCAAGTCATCTGCGCTCCTCAATCAAATCAAGAAGATATCCATCAATACTTCAGATGTTAGAGCTGAGGAGATGGATTACCAGAAGAAACTCAAGTGGTTGAAGGACCATAGAGCATTCACAGGAGGAGAAGGCAACAATCCAGGAGAAGAATCCTCTGGCAGTGAATTCACATGACTTACATCCGTGGGATCATTAATTTGTAATAGAGACTGATGCAAATACTTTAATTCCACGGCAATATTACTTAGACCTAGTAAAAAGTCGAAAGTAGAGCAATTATCATCTATAACAATAGCATACATAGCCACCATAAAGGGTAGAAAAGACCCAATCCTCTGGAAAAGCATGAGAATTTTGCTGGATTCAAGTTGTGCAGCAACACTGATTAACTAGAGCTTAGTAAAAGCACTAAAAACCACGAAAAGAAAATAGATCTAAGTGGACGACAAAAGCTGGTAATTTTAGTACTCACACAAAATGTGAA
>CAAAJI010000455.1:22534-32637 GCA_900642245.1 Fragilaria radians | reverse complement strand
CTGATGTACAATCAGAGCTTTGAGATGAATCATCATCCGTATCCTCAGTAATGCTCTCAAAGTCCTCCTCACTTGCATTTAGAATAAGCCTATGAATATCTTCTTCAGACATTGAATATGGATCAAAATGCATGGATTGTATTTCTCGTGACGTTGTTTTGAGCTTCCTCGTTTTCGGATAGCTGAGTTTGTATTTATATTCTAGCATGAAGTCATGTAAGGAATTGCTATTATTTCGCTTTTTCGATGTAGGAACATCGCTTTGACTGAGGTTTAAACTTTTCCTTTTCTCAGTTTTGCATTTATCATATGCATTCAGGTTGAATGCATCATCGAATGTGTTTCGGGGCATCACTACAATTTAATCTTGATGGACACAATTGAACTCTCACTAGATTGCTTCATGTGCGTCGATTTCTCCTTTTTTGCTTAAATCCTTTAAAGCTCAACTCTCATAGGATTAAATTTATTTATATGCTCTAATCATTGTGCACTGAAAAAGAAACAAAATCCCGAACTTGTTAATTGGGCACAAAGACAAGAGTTAACCGGAAACGACATTCTTGATGTTGAGTCGGGAACAAAAGTAAGAATTAACCGGATTTTTCTTAAATCTTATATGGCATCGATTATTTACCAATAAATATTTCACTGCATTAATTTTCATAATTCTTTGAAACAACAAAATCCGGAAAATCCCAAAAAACGTCACCACACATTTGCATCGCGAAATCTAAGTGTTCGATTCACATTGTAAATGTGAATACTTTAACGTTGAGGAGTTAGAAGTGAATTTATAACTGAGACACAGACGGCCTTTCCTTTGAACCAGAGCAATCTTACTGATAGGTAGATCCAGTGGTCGAAAAGCGGGTTGATAGCATGACTTTTTGGACACATTCAGCAATGGGGGAAATGTTGAGTTTAAGACCAGAAAGAGTCAAGGCAACATAATTCTTTCTCCACCGCAAGCTTTATCAATGCTGAGTTATGACTTGTGATGTCGGCGCGCTGTCTGTGTGATTGAATGTTTATAAGAAGTGAAAAAAGCAAGAGTTGAAAGGAAGAGTGCGCTCAATGTGATGGTTTTGAAAAATTACAAGAGTAAAATTTATGGAGAATCAACATAGGCAAAACGTTATGTCATTGCAAGCATGCAATTAGTGTTTATCCATCAAGCATTGACGATGAAGTTGAGGGTTAATCGGCATAAAATTTAGAAGCCAAATGGTGCCCTCGGAGAATTCTTAATGAAGGAGTAGAGGCTGAAAAATTAACCTGGATGAGCTATAGCATTGTTTGTGGGGAATCAGGAGTCTACTTTGTAATATTCTTTGTAAATGTGTTTCTTTCTTTTACAAGACTGTAAATGAAGGGAATTGCCTTCTAGAATTTGAAACCATTACTATTGTGTTTGCACTTACTCTTTGACATTTAGACAATAAAATGAGTATTTCAACATTCATCCCAAAACTAATCGATAATCCAATTAATGCATCTCTGATTTGGATAGACCACTACTTTCTCAATCAATATATTTTCATGTTTTACATTTTTCGACCAAAAACAAAAGTCATACAAATTCTCAAGCCTTCAGCTCTTTCTAACTCTCTTGTATTATTGTCAATATCACTCCCATAAATAAACATCTTAAAATTTGAAATCAGCAGAATTTCTAAGGAACAGAAGTTCTCGAAATTACTTATTCTTCTATATCACAACTATAGTTTGCATTCAGTAAGTTTGGAGGCTTATTTGGATCAAAGGAATGATTATTCCATATATCAATTCTACCATTTCAAGTCAATATAGTCAATATAATGATCAGAAGTATTCAGAATGCCAAAAAACTTATCAGGGGGCAACACTTTCTTGGAAATCAACTCCCTGTACATGGCTATTATCAAATTGCGAATACCCGCGCACGAAAAAGTCCAATCGGCTTTGATTTAAATACCCACAAAACTTTATTACACATGCAAGCGTTAGGTAAATCCAATTTTCAATATTCTCTCAAACTGTTTCTGCTCTCATTTCTTCGAATACTTGTTACACTTGATTATTTTTATAAATGTAGAGGAAGCTTTGGGTTATGCTGAATTAAAGGACGAAGCTGAAGATATGGGAAAACGAGTTGGCATTGGAGACACTACCAATGATACTGCTAATCCAAATTCAATGCTGAGCTTAGCATTCATGATTGGTAGGCTAAAATAAATCCACAACCATCTACCGTATAGTTATATTTTGATTCTGGTTCATGGGAATTTACAGATAATTAACCTCCCTACTCCGATTGTATAGTTTCCTTGTCTTCTGATGGATGAACCAAATCGGGCCGACTGACCAAGAGTTTTTTCATTTGTACTTGAGGACTGAGATATCCCCTATTCTTATAACTACGATAATAATTGAGAAGCTTAGGAGGTGGTCCGGCTCTCTTGGGGATTATATCAAATTTCTCTGGTTTGAGCAGTGCCCGTAGTGAAAGTTTGGTGAAATGGCACGTTGTGACGTCACCTCCAACAGCTTCAATAGCCTCAATGGCTGCTTGTGAGACTCGTGATACCTCCAGAGACAGTGGAGTCCGAAGACGTTCCTTCCCCCCTGCCAATAGCTTGATCCCTTCGCCCATAGAATTAGACTTGGTCAATCCGGCATCGACGAAATCCTTCATAGTGAGGGGTTTCTTGTTTGGATCTAAACGTCCCATATCTACATAATCTTGAAGAGTCCCGATGTTGATCCCCAAAATGGGTTTGGCATGAACATTCTTAAATCCTCGTTTGGGTAAAAGTCGATAGAATTTTGTCTGACCACCCTCGAAGGATGGGTGGATGTTTCCACCTGATCTAGCCTTCTGACCCTTATGTCCACGACCACAGGTTTTACCCTTTGAACTTCCAACGCCTCTTCCTACTCTTCGTGCCTATAAAGATAAATGAGATATTGCAAGTGAATTGTTGATCATCCTAACTGATACACACGAATACAACTCACAATCTTGACTGCACCCGGATTATCAGTTAAATTATTGAGACGAAGGAAGGTGACAACTTCTCGTTCTTTAGGCACAGTCGAGAGGAATCGAAGTCCTCTCTGATGCAACGATTGGATGAGACGGAACGGCTGGAATGCCATGATCAGTGGCCGGTATGGTTTGGATAGTGTTTGCCAAATATCATAGTACTGTAGATCTTGAGTACTTGTAAGGGACATCAGGGGGTGAAAAATAGGCCATAACAATACTGGTACAATTAAGCGATGTAAAGTCTGGTATGGTAGAACTCTGCTGTTTTCTAATATGTGTGTATATTGAATTGTGCACTAGTATGCGTAATACATGACTTCGAAATGCTACAACGTAAACATAATCGTAAAGTGAGCCAGGAAAAGAACATATATTCCTTACTCTCTTTTCTCTCAAGTCCAACCCTCCTTCCATAGTATCTTCAGTTCAAAAAGCATAGAAGGTAGGCAGAAAGTAGCTATCGTGTTTGAATCCTTGTTCCTTTTGCTTCACGGAAAGAAACCTTAGATTACGACCATTCCCAGTAGTCGTGAACAAACGTAAAAAACACCTGAATCCAAAGCCAGGTGTTTAAATAGCTACAGATCCTAGGTGATGCGTGTCATACTATCTACGGCATATTGTAATCCTCAGAGATCTGAGACTGCCTTAGATTTAGTGGAAGACTTTGAAACAAATAGTCGATCAGAACACTTTGGAGCAGACGAGAATCAGCCGCCCGTCGACAGTACTTTTCTTGAATATTCCTCCAGCGTCCAGAATAATAGCGAGCGTAGTAGTTCAGTAGACGTCTTTACTTCAGCACCCAAAGTAGAGCTAAAGTTAGAGACTGTGGAGTGTGGTAACGATTTAGAACGAAAGTTACCGGCATTACCACAACAAAACGAACGACACAAACCAGACGACAGACAAGCCCTTCATCAATCCCACCGCAAGCGCTCATTACAATACATTGAATCCAAGTCTCGCAATTCGTGTGATTCATCCTACCACGAATCCAAAAAGCCAGCAGCAAAGATGACGGCAGGACGATACAAAACATCTGATCGAGAACCTCCACCAACACATTCGCATCGAGATGAAAATGAGGATGAGCCAACAATATCCGTCATTCACTATCAAATGGAACGTGAACAGTCGGCACTGGAAAAACCCTTGTGGGAACTACATCAATATCAAAATTTCATCAAGGCCTTGAAGGAACGTGGATTGGAAATTCGACGTCAGGACGGTGATGGCAATTGCCTTTTTCGTGCCGTGTCCTTACAAGTCTACGGTGACCCTAATATGCATATGGACGTACGAAACCAATGTCTCGATCACATGGCAAAGGATGAAGAACACTTTTCACAATTCGTGGAAGATGAAGACTTCTCCAACTATATTCAGCGGAAACGTCGCGAGGGAGTCCATGGGAACAGTCCTGAAATTCAAGCCATATCCGAACTTTTCAATCGACCAGTAGAAGTCTTTACACCTGAAAATGGAGCAACACCACTCAATATATTTCAATCTGATTACAAAACATCCGATGTGCCCATCCGTTTGAGCTATCATGAAAATCATTATGATGCTGTCGTCGATCCGCTGTTACCCACAGCAGGGTTGGGCCTGGGCCTTCCGGGCTTACAACCTGGTCTTGCCGATAAGTTACAGGTTGGAAAAGCAGTTCAGGAATCTGACGAATTAGCTGATCAAGCTGAATTAGAGCGAGTCCTAGAAGAATCTCATAATGACGAAATGCAACGAGCCATCAAGGAAAGCACTTTATCCGTAGATATGATGTACAGTGAAACAGCCTTGGCCTTGTCAGATTTGGAGGCAACAAACTTGGATCTTGAACAGGCTGTAAGTATTGTTACGTGATAGTATTGGCCATTGGTATCTTCTAATTGTTTGTTTTCGTGATGGTGTAGGTTATGGAACGGTCTCTGGAAACCTTCCGACAACATGAGTTGTGTCGAAAGCAGGGAGTTGCAAAGTCTGATGTCGAAACACCAACTTCACTGACAGTGGCTCGAATCCCTTCTTCTGAGGTGTCTACCTCTCCGTTCGCAGTTGCTGCAGCGGCAAGAATACCGGTTGAAGACACGTCTTACACATCCTTGAGTAGTTCTGATGAATATCCTCCAACTGTGCAGGAGTTGGTCATGAATGGATTTGAATTGGGAAAAGTTATACGTGCATATGAATTGATTGGAGATAACTTTGATGATTTGCTAGCTTTCTTGATTAGCTCAAATACGTAACACACACAAATAGCATTAATTTTTATGTTTCTTAGATTTATTTACCAATAGTCGTTGAAGAAAGATTCACCTTCGGTACTCATTGAGCCTAGTTGCGATTCTTGTAAGCTTAGTGGTACAAGCCTCTTCGATTTGTGAGAGACTGGGGTCTTTGAGTCACTGGATGACTCTTTCTCCAAATCTTCTTGCATAGGAATCAGAGGTGTCAGTGGCGGACGATTTCGGCGTCGACTCTGACGTTTCGCCTTGCTTTGTTCCCAGTCATTAGCTAGTTTGGAACAAGGAGAAACTGGAGTAATAGAAATATCTGATTTTATTGCAACTTTTGGCGACGCAATATCATCATCTCTGTCATCGTTGTGGTAGCATTCATGTTTGATGCGATCCTGATCTGGAATTAATTCTGGGATGTCTCTACCTCCGTTCTGATTCAAATCCAATGACTTCTTTCGGGACGTTTCCCATGATCCTTCACGAATAAACACTGGCTGCAACGGTTCTTTCACAACAGATTTTGAGCCTTGAAGCCTAGTTAAGGGAATTGACGTTTGGGCCGTCACCGGTTTTGCAATTGCACCCTCTTTGAATAAGCTTTTGTGTTGGAATATGTTACCAGAAATGTTACTAATCGGGGAGGATCCACACAGTGATTCTGTACTCTCCGATGGGAAAACCTTTGAAACTATCTGTGACTTTTTCCTTTTACTCGTTGTCATGTAAACAGTCAATCCAAATACAACAAGGAGAACAAAGAATGCACAAATAACAATAAACAGCATGACTTCTGCATCCCTGGCATCTTGATAAATCTTAGATTCGAGAAGCTGATATACGTCTGATCGATTTTTAGATTGTAATGTACATGTTGTATTTCTATCTTCCTCATTTGACTTGGACTCGTCACGCTGTTCAAAAATTTCAACATCATTTTTCTTCGACATCTGAAGCAAGGCATTTGACATGTCAAATTCCACATTCAATGTCGTCAGTTGTTGCTGAGTATCAACCATTATACCAAATTCCTGGGAGATAATTCCTGATGATTTTGTTGAAAAATAAAATGTTGATGGAACTGGCTCTAATGGTATTCGAGCGCCTCGTTCGGCATTACTAATACAGTTATTAAGGCTCATTAGATACCCCTGCTGGGGTATCAACCCTTCCATGAGAATAACATTATCGACTCCACATGGCTTCAAAAGTTGTTGGATCAAATGGACAATGGGTTTTTTACTTTCAGAGACCTCAGGCAATAAGATAAAGTCACAGGAAAGTGGGAGGACAAATGTTGGCGACATGTCGTTATTTTTACAAGTCGACCGAAGAATAAGGGGAGTATGAGGCATGATGATTGATATCTTTCACTATATTTCTCAATGCAAAAGTTGTTGGCGGCACTTTTTTATGAGCAAAATTCGATTCTAAAATATTTCATTCACAGTTCGTATTGCAGAATCGCTTCCAAATACTCGATGTAAGACTCAAGGCTAATTTTCTTGATGCAATACTTGATGCTTCGTCGGTCCAATCAAAACAAAGGCTTAGAAAAGGATTCTTCCAATCTGCATTCAATTGTATCACGTTTCTTCAACTTTGACAAGTGTTTCACATTTCCTCGAATTCGAAGAATCCTTTTTAGCGTTTCATCGTCAAAAGATTTCCAGCTCTCTGGTTGTTTAAATACCAAAGCTTGAAGCCTCTTGCGTTTCTCTCCTTCTACAAAACGATGAACTTCTAACTCTTGTACATACTCTTCAACTTTTGTTGCATTCTCTTGAATCAAATCGAACTGCCGTTGAATGGTTATTTTCTTAGAGTTTCGTACAGCTTCTTGTTCCATATCGTACAACTCACTAAGGAGACGAAAAAAGAAAGATGTTGCTCTTTCGAGTTGTCTTTTAGGTATAGCGCTTATTGCTTTATGAGTTTTTTCCATTCTAGGCTGACCAAGAGGACTGAAGATAATCTCATCTGACACGTTATCTTGATGCAGAATGTAAGAAATTGCCATACGTCTAGCCTTAATCTCCCATTTCTCTTGACGAATTCGATGTCGTCGCTTTCGACGAGCTTCTTTCCCCATTCGGTCCCAGCTTTCTAGTTCTTTGCTCCATTGTCGTTTGACACGTTGTCGATCTCGATACAAACGGGCAGCATCCAAATTCTTTGCTAGAGCTTTATCTGAATCGTCATTGCTATTTCCTAATTCTTTTGACCCAGAGAGTGGCACCAAACTAGAATAAAATACCTCCTGAGTATTTTGCATCGACAGACAACTGAAAATTGTGTTTGTCCTAAGTATTGGTTTTGAAAGTTGAAGGAGTCGACCAGGATTTCTAAATCCATAAGCTTTTCTCAAAGCAAGAATAAAGCTTAGAAAAAGTCGTCGGGAGAGCTTCATCTTCTTTGTATCTCAGAGTACGATTGCAAATTAAAGGCAGAAATGAGAAAAATCAGGTTTGACGGCCAGACGCAAAGAACCACATTAAAAATGAGAACTCGTTTCCCCGAGACAACCATCATCAATATGCTGATTGGGTTCAACATATAAAACTCTAAACAATGGTAACTCTAAAAACGACTGTCGCAGGGATTCCATTGGAATGCTGCATTTATAATGCATCGGGTCCAAGAACAGGAGCTTCTTCTGCACTTCTAAAGATCACTGAATCTAAGTCTGGAGCCGTTTTGACAAAGAGTTCTACTATTCTGAAACAGACTGGAAATCCACAGCCTCGTACATGGCAATCGGAAGCTGCATCTCTTAACTCAGAAGGCCTACCTAACAGTGGGATTGATTATTACATTGATCATAATGTAATATCCGAATCTTTAGGTCAAAGCAACAAGCCATACATGGTCTCCATATCAGGAAAGACTTTGGACGATAACATTGAAATGATCCAAAGGGCAATTGAAGTTAATGCAACGAGCGGCAAGATTGCTTGTCTTGAACTCAATCTTGCATGCCCAAACGTAATCGGAAAGCCAATTATCGCGTATGACTTTGACCAAATGAAAGAGGTTTTATCAAGGGTGTCGTCTGTCCCATCCATTCAGTTAATAAAATTAGGCGTCAAGCTTCCGCCATACTTCGACGGGCCACACTTTGAGACTGCTGCTACCATTCTAAATGCAAACAAGAATATTATTTCATACGTCGCAACTATAAACACAATCGGCAACGCTATGGTTATTGACTCCGTTGCTGAAATGCCTGTCATCTCCTCGAACAATGGTTTTGCAGGTCTGAGTGGAAAGGCGGTGAAATATACAGCACTCGCAAATGTACGCAAGATGCGACTGCTTCTTGATCCTTCCATCGATGTTGTTGGTGTAGGAGGTATCGAATCAGGGGAGGACGCCTTTCAGCATATTTTATGTGGAGCATCGGCTGTTCAAGTTGGAACCTGTCACTGGCGAGAAGGCCCCAAATGCTTTGACCGGATTCATGATGAGTTGATTGAGTTGATGGAACAAAAGGGTTACAAAAGTATTGAAGACTTCAAGGGGAAGCTTAACAATTGGTCTAAAGAGGGTTTCAATCAGTCACGGGTTGCACGTAATCAACCATCAAAATCCATTCAAAAAATGCCAGAAAAGGGAAATGATATTACAATCGTCATCCATGCATTGCTTCTGGCAATCATAGCTATTCTTGTTGCAGATAAATATGGTATCATATCATTTTGAGTGAATGGAATCGTTTCTTTTCACGCTCTTATTGGTAATTCTGAAATCACAAAGTGCTCATAGAAAAGAATCAATAACTCTCTAAAATTGTTGATGGCTTTGTCATGAAGAAATTGTATTAGCATTGTGTTCCTCTTCTCTGTTATTGTACGCAGTTTCAAGCTGAGGTGACAAAACAGTATGAAACTCCAATTAGAATTAGTGAAAATATCGAACTCATGTCAACTTTCCTATTGAACCTCCATCCTTGATAGCCATGGCCGCCCAACACACATTTTAGGTAAAGCGATAATCCTCTGTGGAATGGCGAACGGTACACAAGACAAAAAGAAAGCCTTGTATCAAACTCACTGTGTTCAGCAAGAATTCCAGAAAAAGGAATACATAATTTTCATCCTCACGAGCAAAAGGATTAGCTGCTCTTCAAAAAATGGAGAAAAATTAGGGCAGCGTTAACATTTGAGATGCAATAAAATGGGCAATACGTCATTATTGGTGAATTCACATGTTGATCATCTAGCCAATCAATGTTTTGTGAGTGTATAATTCAGCAATTATTCTAATCTTTCCGTGAGATGATCTTATTTCTCCTTAAAGCAAGGTAAATATGGTTTGTAAATAATAATTAACTTAACAATTGCTTGCTCACTCAATGATTATATCCTTTAAGAAGTGCATATATTTGAAACTACCAGCAGCAGGATTACAACGGGCTAAACTAAATTGTATTGTAATGTTTTGTAAATATGAATCTATTTTCTGATTTTTGATAGTGTAAATACAACTGGGTAAGAATGGATATTAGTGATTGGGGGCTTGACATAACTATAGAGTGATGATTAAGGTCATTTAGAACAGATACAGAATTTAGAAGAAACAAAGATTTGGAGATCAATGAAATTAGATTTCGGGAGAAAGTTATCAGTGACAAAGTTTATGACGATAAGACCTTAGAATCATTGTTGCAAAGAAGAAGAGTGCTTCTACTTTGTTGATAACCCAAGAATAGAAGAACTGCTGGAAGAGATCAGGTTTTAGGAATTTCTATTCCAGATCTAACCTGCTAAAGTCATCTCGCCTTACTACAGAATAAGTGTTGAGCCAGAAAATCAATAATCATGAACATTTTT
>CAAAJI010000454.1:25655-37176 GCA_900642245.1 Fragilaria radians | reverse complement strand
CTGCTAGTGCACTACTTGGCGGGAATCTATTGTTTCAAATTCATCAGAGGATGGGAGGTAATACAGATGGATTTTCTCCAGGGACGCCGGTCTCTGATTTAAAGGGAGAAAGTAAATACTATCATTATTCAGCACACTACGCAACAATTTTGGCCTTATTTGCGGCATTGAATCTAAATCCTCCTTCGGATGAAGTCATTCCTGACTACGGAGCGGCCTTTTTAATCCACTTGTACGAAGATGATGTAACAAATGAGCGTTCCATATCACTCCGCTACAAAGAAGCATCCACTAAGAATGACTGGAAAATTCAATTCCCCAATGGACTATGTCAGGGAGAGGTGTATTGTCCCCTGCAAGATTTTACGAAATACCTATCTTCCTTCGCATTCACATCCCTTGAAGAATGGTGTCAACAGTGTGAGAATGACTCTGCCGATATATGTCTTGCGGTCAAAGTACAATCCTTGGAAGCTTTGATTTCTGCAAGCAAAACCTGTAAGGCAGCATGTTCTAGCACTTCGTCAGATGCGGGTAAAGTTATTGGAGGCTTCATCGGAGGATCATTTTTAAGCATTTTAGCCTTGATTTGTTACAGAAGGTTCAAGAATCCAGATAAAAGAGTTCTGGAATCTGATGCTGAAGAAACGCCAGTTGGAAGGGTAGACTAAGGTTTGCTATTATTTTCAGAAACACAAAGCTGAAGGCTACACAATTTTGTAGCCAACCATGAAAATGACATTTTACTTCGATGTAGCGACGCATCGGGAAGCACATTCTTCAAGGGGCAGTCATGTTGAATTCCTTACATATTTCTTGAGTGACTTAGTCATGAAATTCTTTTTTAGATCTTGATTGCATCAAAAATGTAGTTACCGCTTGGATATGATGATTCTGAAGCTCAAAGGAGTTAGCAATGCTTAGTTATCCATTTACTGTACTGTCTTAGTTTATTCATTCAATACACTAATTTACCTTGCCATCCCCTTCTGGTTACGCGAAATAGATATCTGGCTACTAGATTACTTTTCAGAGATGGTGTAATGATTCTAATTAATGATAGGAAAGTGTTAGAATAAACTTAACCATAGTTTCCTATTTGTTAATTGTGGCGCTGGCAAATAAACGAAAGTGAGTCTTTCTTCCTTTTTCTTTCTCTTGTTACTTTGGAGATTCTCTCACCAAGATTCTTTTCTTCTCTCTCTGAGATTCACTTCTAGATTCATTGCTTTACTTTGATTTATCCAACACACTCCTGTCTGTCAACTGATCTTGAATACAGCACCACATTAAAAACTGTTCTGTGCTTGGTAGAGGCATAATCTTCTGTCTGAACATCTTAATCTTTTTTCAAGGTAGGGGTTTAGTCATATAATCACCAATCATATAATCAGTTGGACAGAATTCAATTGTGATATTCTTCTTCTCAATTAGATGAGAAATAAGAAAAACCTTATATTCAAATTTCTAGATCTCTTTCCTGCTCTCTTGCATCCGTTTTGTTCCAAAAACATTGCACTTCTATTGTCCTGAAAACGTGCATTTTCCTTTACATTGTAAACTTGTGCTTCAAGCAATTTCTTGTCCAAAGCATTGAGTTCATTGCATCATCTGCTAGTTCTGCTTCAGTAGAACTCCTTATATTCAATCCTTGCTTTCTGCTGATAGATGTTCTAGCTCCTTCTCTCATTGTCATTATTGCTCCTGTATGACTTTCATAGTCTGAGTGTACGGTAAATGCAGCATCTGCATGCCATTGTAATGTTCTCTTTTACACTTAGCTCTCAATACCAACTGGTCTTTGTAACTTTGTTTCAGGAATTGCATCATCCAATCATCCTGATTAGGGTTCTCACATGTGTTGTCAAATAAACAATTGCGTAATTTTTATCGGGTCTATGGCATAAAGATAGTCCTTGAGCTGTAGTTGTTGAGCTATAGTTGCATGAAACTTCTCAGCCATAGCCTTTGATAGACTTGGACTGTTTTCTTGCTCTTTAATTGGATTTTAATCTTATGGAGAGATGCATTTAAATATTCTGATGGAAAACTGTTTACCATCGTTTACACATAATCCACAATGGCAACAATAACGCGTCCTTTCACTAAATAATCCAGTTTCATTCCCAAGTATTGATGTATTTTTCCACGCATTGTTTTTCTATCTACAATTACCTAATGAAGAGATCGATCAGCAATTATTGGATTCATATGAATGATTTTCAAATTGTCAATATGTCGTTTGATTCCCTTGTTTCATGTTATCTGCCATACAAGGCTCATGAGGAATGAATTGAAATCCATAGCTTTGCAGGTGCTGATACCTATGCACCATAAATTGCTTTAGAATGTGCATGTATAATGTTTTGTCCTTGTCATATCCTTGAACACAAATTGATCATATGTCGAATTCAGTTCACATAGTATGTCAGCTAACACGCCTCTTATCTTCATAATCATTTCATTACCTTTGTCATCTGTTTCTTCTACAGCTGTTTGAATAAATGTATTTTGAATGTCGCGACATGCAACTTCTCTGCCTTCTTGAGCCTCAATGACAGCGTAACAATGTAGATTGTGAATTAACGGTAGGACTTGAAACTTCTTCACGATTCATGTATTCTCTTTGAGGACTTCCGTTCGCACAATGGCGAGCTCTAATACTTACATCTTTTTTCTCAGAAGAAAAAGGTGACTGCATTGCTCTTTTCTTTTCCAATGGATTCAAGGAATCATACTTGAAACAATGTCAATTGTATAGTTGATTATCTCATTTAGACTTAATTGTCTAGCTTTTTCTCTAAGTTATCAATACCATTAGGTGTCACGACAAATTGTTCTCCAAATTTAAGCTCATGTTTAAAATGATCCTTTCATTGACTTGACACATGATTTTATTTTGATGGTTCTGTTTTATCTTGGCTCAATGCAAATCATGAAGGATGTTAAAATGTGCTTCCAGAACAAGGAGCTGTGTCCTTTACTGGAATTTCATTGTCTTTACACAACTTCATCCTTATTCATACCGTCCTTTTTTAAGGTTTAATGCAACTTTATGATGACTAGTATCTGTCCTTTCCTTTTGGATTGTCATGCCATTCACATACCTTTAATCTCCCTTTGAGATCTTGAACTTTTGAGCATCCTAGTGTGGTGTGTGTAATAATCTACGTGCAAAATTTTGCTCTTTCGACTTGACGCTATGTGAAGAAATTCTTGTTTTCAATCACAAATTCTACCATCTTTGTATCATCCTTGAATCTCGATGCTTCATTTTTTATGTAGGTACAAAATAGTTGAGGTTTTCAGGACTCAAAGTAAATTGAATGTCACTTCTTTGGGTATGCACTATGAAGGCATCTTCTTTACCCCTAACCCCTAAAGGATACTTGATGTGACTTTGTCATGCATGTTAGACTAAATTCATTTGTCATCGCTCCGTCATCAAACCAGACTCATCCGTACCTAGGTATTTTAGCATTCTTGTTGGTAATTAACTCATTTTAATTTGTTGCAAATGATGTTTGAGTTGCAAGGAAAGTTCACAGAAGATTGATTGTGCAGGTAAATCCATTCTTTATCTTTCTGTTCTGGTTTGAGCAATTGAACGCTCATGTTGGACTTGAGCTTCCATCCATGCTTGCAGTGAATTAATCACGTTTGAATTATTCTGCTGCGCAATTTAGCTTCTTCTGATTGTGTCAATTGAAAACTTGCTCCTACTATCAAGTTCTGGACTTAGGTCAATTCTAGAGTCTTGTTTATCGCCCACTCTGTTCTTGGTTATGATTTATGGCAGCATTGGAGAGATCTATGGCCTGTTTGCCAATCAATACCACTTTCCCTCCGTCTGAGCAAACACATAACACCAAGATTCGCTCCTCTGCGTCTTGCATATCTCGATTTTTTTCTGTTAATCCTCCTTCTTGTTTCAATACTACCATGTATCATTAAATTCATGATTGTCCAAGTTCAAAGTGACTTGACAAACCTCTTAGCAATCTCCCAAAATTCGCTTTGTCAGCATTGTCAATGTAGATAAATGTCATCAAATGTTCAAATTTCTCTTTTTTCCAACTTCTCATTCGCTATTCCTTCCTTCTAATCAGATTTGTCTTTCACAAGTGGATTTTATGAATTTAGGTAACTTAATAGGACTTCCTATTTAACTAATCAGGATCTCCTTGGCCGACGTAAATCTTCCAGCACAATCTATTAATTTCTCATCATCCCACTACTTTAAAGTAAACAAATACTTGATTGCATCTGAAATTGTTGTCACTTGATATTTGCTTCCTTGATAGCTCACAGAATTCTCCTATTGCGAATAAAAGCTTGAATGGATTATGTGATACACTACAAAAAACGCTTTGTATAGACTTTCGTAGGCAGTATCTCTATCAACATGGGATTGGACCATTGCTTCATAAAGCATTCTGAATTGTTCATCCCCTTTCTTTTGCAGCATCATCATTGCTTGTTGATATTTTAAACTCTGGCATGTGTGCGTCAATATCCAGTTTTTTCCTTGCAGTTTCATTGCTATAATTTTCAGTCATCCCTACAAAGTCACTGGCTTGCTTGGCCAATATGGAATATGCAGTCCTCTCAAGATTTTCGTTTTTCTTCTTTATGACTGTAGTCCCTGCCACTTTTTGTCGGTTCTTGTAATCCTTCAACATCTCTATCACAAAAAGAACTTTGATTTCCATTGGTTCTTCCAGACATTTCTCTCTGGGATGGTCGTTTCACGACGTTCCGAATATCTCAATTTATTCCGAGAAATACTTTCTCGGCTTTCGTTGGTTTGTGTTAAGCAAAATAGCACTTGCCGATGGTTATTTATCTGGCTACCAGATTACTTTACAGATACTTTTCATGGTCCTACTTAATACTAGGAAGTGTTACACAATTCGTAACTATGGTTTCCTATTTTTTATCATGGTAGTGTCAAATCAACGAAAGTGAGTCTTTCTTCATTTTCTTTCTCTTGGTATTTTTGTAGATTCTGTCACCACGATTCTTTCTTTTTTGCATCCCTTCAAGACTCAAATTCTTTTCTTCTCTCTTTGAGATTCATTTCTAGAGTAATTCCTTAAAATTGACTTATCTAAAACTTCTATTCAGTTAACCTCCTTCCTTGTTGCATGAGCGCTTCAGTGCAAGTTACGATAGAGTTGAGACTTAGCAAGTAAATTCAAGAAACAAAGTGAAATCGAACGGCTGCAACATGTCAAATAAGAAATGAATTAATAAGAAGGGAACATACCAGACCAAAACTAAAGACAACAGCAACAATAAAGGCTATCAATTTAAGCCATTAAAGAGAACAATGATTTTGATAATGTGTACTATCTAAATTCTGCCAAGCAGACCTCTGATAATGAATCCACAACAGAATTCTTCATTAATTACATAAAAAAGACTTTTAACTATGGGAATGGACATTGGAACAGTCCTGGAAACTTTGCGAGAAGTGGATTTGAGTGAGTTCAAACCATCATTAAGTGTCAGGTTGACTCAAGATGAAGATATCAGAATGGCAGAGGACAAACAGTTTGAAATTGAATTCTCAGCGGAACACGATGTATTTACAAAAAGGAAGCAAGCATTAGAGATGGATTTATCCAAGCCTTATTCAATTATTTGGGATCAATCTGCAAAGTCATGGCAAAAAAATCTTGAGGCAAGAAAGGATTATTTTTCTCTCCTTGAAAGAAATCCTATTAATGTATTAAAATTCATAAAACAACAGGGGTTGAATTTTCAGGAGAGTTGTTATGAGATGTCAACAAGCCTGGAGGCCCTGAAGAATATGATTAATGTGAATTAGAGGGATAATGAGACCTTACAAATATACACCAAAAGATCAAAACCTTAGCTGGAGTTATGGAGTCGCACATTGGTGGTCCAATTGAGTTAACAAAATTTATGTCAAAAATGGAAGAGTTTAACCCTAAGGATGAAGAAAGGATTGAAAAATGCAAGTCAAAAGCATTTGAACCATTCTTAGCTTACATGTACATGGAAGGAGCTGACAAGTCAAAGTATGCATCTCTTTTATTGGGAATATAGACACAATATTTGCATGGGAATAACCAATGTCCTCGAACTGTTTCAGATGCACAGTGTATTGGGCGACCATCAATTTGACAATCCAAGTAAAATCAAGCTATCAGCAATGAAGAACAAAAGAATAAATGACAACAAAATTGATGAAAGCCCTGAATTTTCTTTTTCTCAGTTGGATGAGAAATGTTATTGCTGCGGTAAAGCTGATCACAAGTCACCCATTTGCAGATGGAATCGTAAACCAAAATGTGAATGAGCAATAAACAAGATTAAAAGTTAAAAGCTGAATAGGAACTATAGAGCAACTGGACAACCACCAAGTACAAATGGAGCAAATTCAACAGCATCTCAATCTAAAATCGCAACTTCAAGTGTGATGTCTGGTTGGAGTGGAGCAAATGTCCAATTTTATCAAGCATTAGATATGGAAAATATTACACCACTTGACAACCAGTCAACTGTGAGTTTATTTTGTGACAAAGACTAAGTGGAAAGAGTGTGGGAAGTTAAGGAACAGCTGAAATCAGCCACAAATGGCGGAGCATTCAAGATGAATAAATAAGCATTTGTTAAGGATTTGGAGACGTTTGGTTCATTCTGGTGCCATAACAAGTATAACTAGCTTTGCGGAACGTTAAGATAAGAATCAGATTACTTTCAACTCCAAGAATTAGCATGCATTCAATGTTCACTTACCAGATAAAGACGTATGTGAGAAGTCCTAACTGATTATACTATTTTAATCCCCGTTACAACAAGAATCAACATACATGTGCTGCAAATGTACCTATGGATAGTGTACAAGAGTGTATGAAATAATTTGCAAATCGGCAAATTGAGAGAGGAAAACTTACCAGAAAAATATCATCATGCATAGGGTAACCCACGGAAAGATTTTAAATTAATTTTCACAGCAAACGCAATTAAAAATCTACCTATTCCATAGCTAAAATCTTGATCATAATTTTCGAAATTCCCTTAAATGGTAATCAGTGAATTGAGATTTTGAATCTTTCCTTGATGATTCTAATGCTTCTCTAAACTTCAGGCACATGCTCCTGAGGGTTTGCATCATTCATTCTGATTCCGTAGATTTTTTCCCTTTCTTTCATAATTGGTTGAAACTCATTATCACAGAGAATTGTCTTTATCTTGAATAATGCACAATTATAAATCTGAAATACGGTGTCTAGCGGACGCCTGTAGTCTTTCACACTCTGGCTTGGTATACATTATCTTTCTTGAAATAGTGGTTATAAAAGAAAACCGAAAAAAAAAACACAAAAGTAACATCTTGATGATTATTAATCATTGCTTTTGGCACTTCCGCATAATCTGATGACACAGATAGCGGTTTATGTCGCACCAACTTCCCTTTTTAAATACCAATATGCTCAGCAAAGATCATTTCGGCAGTCTTAATGTCCATTGATATTCATGATAAAAACACACAAAGTAACATCTTGATAATTATTAATCATTGCTTTTGGCACTTCCACATAATCTGATGACACACGTAGCGGTTTATGTCGCACCAACTTCCCTTTTTATATACCAATATCCTCAGCAAAGATCATCTCGGCAGTTTTAATGTCATCCACAGTAGTGCACTAAAAAGCTCAGCTTTTTCACTATAGATGGAATTTCTAATTTTTACAGCCTGAAAACAATCATCCATCAACAATCGCTCAATTACAACAAACATTGCAATGTACCATCTGGTACTTATGTTCAAGCACACAATGATCCTATTCTTAAGAATTCGCAACATCCAAGAGCACTGGATTGCATCTATTTACGATATGTCGATAACCTTCAAGGAAGGTGTCATTTATTGGACTTAAACACGGGTCAAACAATTAAGAGAAGAACCATTGCCCAGGTTCCAATTACTAAAAGGGATATTAAATTGGTTCATAAATTAGCAGAAGCTGATGGAATCCAAGAAGGTCTTAAAATCACCAACAAAAAGAAAGTAATGCTCTTTGACTGATCCTGGATTGCAGGAGTGGACTACAACTACAACGATGAAAATTATGAGGAGGAACAAGATGAAAGCGTGCAGGAATGTGATGAAAAGAAGTCCAAATGAGATTTACGAAACAAGGCATCATAAAATCGTGAGCAAAACCAGTGGAGAGGATCATAACATTCATGCAGAGACTCCCGATTATAAAAATGAAGAATCATCCAATCCATCAGAGTCAGTTGAATTAGAAAAATTTGAATCAGAATCAGAAGAAGAAGAATTACCTTCAAAAGAAGAAATTTTACAGGAGGAAGTAAAGCGTACTAGTTCAGGCAAAACCCCCTTCCAAACTAAACCTATATCAATCTCATTTAATTACTTTTCAATTGAAGCAGAAGAAGTAATTGCAAAGAATATCACTGGTTTTAATCATAAATATCATTATCAATTTGCAGAGACCTTTGGACTTAAGAAAGAAATCAAAATGTTTGGAGAACATGGATATAAAGCAGCCATGAGTGAGATGCAACAGTTAGACAAAGTGCTGCATTTAAACCAGTTAATTTAGGTGAATTATCACACCAAGAAAAGTATAAAGCAATGGAAAGTATATTTTTTAGTTGATAAGAGCGATGGAAGAATAAAAGCCAGAACATGTGCCAAGGGTAGTATTCAGTGGATTTACATTGAATAAGAAATTATGACTACAAGAGCCATACCGGAGCTGTCATGACGTTAGTGGTATACGGTGGTACAGTATGAATGAAAGAAGAGAAAAGAATCGAATCTAAGACGAATTCGTAAGACAGTTGATTGAAGTGCTATTTCGATCCTTTAGCATACCTTTGACGACATTCTTAGGTTGTCAGGTGTATCGTTAAAGTAGAACACTATTTCAGGTGGCTTACCACCAACACTCAGTTTACCGCCAAATATCGTTAAGGCTTCTCAAGTGTCGTCATCGACACCTACTCCTGTTATTTCGCAAATTCAATCTAACAGATGAAGTTTAAAGTTTTAATACGAAATCTTCAAGTCAAGAGGGAAACTTTGTGATAATGCTATGATGCCTTACTAAGTTCTTAAGACGGCAACTCATTGTACGGAATATGTTGAACTTCTTGCGATTCAATAGGTCACATATGAATGAATGATGGTGATACTACGTTGAAGGGGAAATGAAAATCGAAGCCTTGAAGGGGAAATGAAAATCGAAGCCTTGAAGGGGAAATGAAAATCGAAGCCTTGAAGGGGAAATGAAAATCGAATCTTTGAAGGGGAAATAAGGAGTAAAAAATTTGGATGCTCATCAATTCGGTAGTGCATAGTAATTTCCCTATTTCCTATATCGAAATATTTAGTCGCTGACGGAATCCCAAATGTTAACCATATTGTGCAAGTCGGACGAATGCCGACATTTGCAAATAGTTTAAACATCAAGATCAATATCTCTCACAGGTACGAATTTTTGTTGATCTACTACTCTCTACACCGAAGGCACTGAATTCGTCTGAGCATTTATTGAATCTTTTCCGACTTTTACCTTAAATATACTTTTCTGAATGCACCTAAGTAAACAATACAAATACATCTGAGCGATTTATCGAACTTCGTCTCGTACGTATGAATTGTTTGTGTCGCGGGTCTAACCTGGTTGCTATTCAGCACAACTAATCAAACTTTGTTTCGGGAAATTGTCAGATGGCTACCATAACAACTCATGATAATCTTGTGGATGACATATTAATCAATGATGGAAGAGAAATCCTTGAGGATGAATTGTCATCTCCAGTGTTTTCCAACCTTGCCGAGATTGATGCTCGTTTACCAGCTTTCTCTAGACGAGGTATGTGCATCTATCTCATTCTGAAAAAGATATCGTCTCGACATCATGGAGTCTCAATTATTTTTCATCTTATCACAGAAGTTCAATTCGGTCCTGTCCTTGGCGTAGGAGCGTCCGGTGTGGTTCGGGAAGTCAAATACATTGATCTCCTTGATGGGTCACATTGCTCCTTTTCGACATTAAAAACAAGTCTTAGCACAAATTCTAGCAGCGGCTCGGTGGAAAATGACTCTCAAGCGGAAAGCGACAGCGAAAGAGAACTTGAGAATCTCAACTATCACTTTTCTTCACGAAATGGCGTAGCTGCCTTATGCAAAAGAAATGGAGAAGCACGTTATGCTGTCAAGACCTTAATGCTCGAAGATGCTCGTGCGGAGCAGCAGGCAAGGGCACGAATAGACCTGGCAATTGAAGTCAGCTATCTTAAAGTGTTATCACACCCTCATATTGTCAAAATTCGAGGAAGCCTTAACACAAGCAATCTCTTTGATCCGAAATTTTTCTTTCTCATGGACCGATTATATGGAACTCTGCATGACAAAATAGGCGAATGGAATCAGAGCCTTGGGAAGAAAAATATTGATGTCATGCGCTTTGTTCTAAAGCCTTTCAGAGGCACTAGAAACTACAACTGGAATCGAGAGTTCATGAAGGAGCGATTGTTCGTAGCCCATGATATAGCCTCTGCATTTTGTTATATGCATGAGAATAAAGTAATTCATCGGTAAGAATCTTTTCAAACAATCGAACATCTCGCTCAACAGCGAAACCTAACGACCTGCATTCTAGTGATATCAAAACGCAGAATATTGGCTTTGATATTCGTGGTAATGTCAAAGTATTTGACTTTGGACTAGCTACATCACTTCGCGAAGATAGATTAAGCTCCTGTGATTACTACAACTTAACTGCAAATGTTGGTTCCATTCCATATATGGCTCCAGAAGTATCACTGCGGAAACCCTACAATGAGAAATGCGATGTGTTTTCTTTTGGAATTTTACTGTATGAAATCATATCGTTGAAGCCTCCGTTCCCTAAGGCAATCGCACAAAATTTTTCTACATTGGTTGCAAAAGGAGGAAAGCGTCCTCGTATCAAGAATAAGTGGCCAGCAATGACGAAGGAGATTATGAAATCTTCTTGGATGCCTTCACCAATTGCTAGACCAAGTATGGAAAACATCTGTAGGATGATAAAACTAGATCTGCAAGAACTGGAAACAGAGGAACATATTGCATCACGAATAGAGTGTATTGCAAATATTTCAAGGCACAGTTCAAGCAGATTCTACAATTTCGACAAAGCCGCTTTGGATGAATCAAGACATGAATTCAGTTTCCAATTAGGCTCACTTGATGAAATAAACGAGAATTGAAATAAAGTGTAGAGAAAGAATCAAAGATGAAGTAATTATAAAAATGCATTGTGTAAATTACGTGGTCTATTTGCGCAGACATTTTTTTACTGAATAATGAAATTGCCTTCAATCACAAACAATTTCATAGCATACTAATATTCATTGCCAGGTGAACGCTCGGAATAACCTGTAATGTCTATGAATGCTCCATCATCTTTTTCTTGTTACTCCACGGGTTAACTTGTTTTCCTAAAAAATGTGTACTTGTTCCTGG
>CAAAJI010000453.1:43086-53166 GCA_900642245.1 Fragilaria radians | reverse complement strand
GTGATTGTGAGTAGGATTCTTTTTACTTTGTAGGAGTAATCTCAACATCATTCCGGATCATATGATGGGTCTATGCAATATGCCAGAAACATCCCGAAAGACAATCCCCGCTTCCACTACAGGTGGACCATACAACCAACGAAAAGTCGAATTGACCTTTGGAGATTCTCCAATGATGAGTACATATTTGTTAGCATTCTGTGTTGGAGAATTTGATTTCCTTCAAGCACCGACACAACATGGAGTTTGGATCAAGGTCTATACTCCACCTGGAAAAGCAGAAAGTGGACGATTTGCCTTGGATTGTGCTGTTCGAGCCTTGGATCAGTATGATGATTTCTTTCAACTTCCGTATCCACTTCCCAAGTTAGATATGGTTGCTATTCCAGAGGTCAGTTTGTTTGTAGACATGTTGTTTGCGTTCTTACATCATGACTTTCATTAATTCCAATCTCCATTCCATCCCATCGTTCTCAATAATTTTTTCTTCCAATCTTACACTTTTTATCTATACCTACAGTTTGCTGCTGGTGCCATGGAAAATTGGGGACTTGTTACATACCGTGAAGTCGATTTGTTGTGTGATCCCCTGAAGGCATCCAATCAGCAGAAACAGCGGGTCTGTACAGTCGTCACACATGAACTGGCACATCAGTGGTTTGGAAATCTTGTCACCATGGCATGGTGGGATGACCTATGGCTTAATGAGGGTTTTGCTAGTTGGGCCGAAAATTGGTGTGCCAATCAAATTTTCCCCCACTACAAAATGTGGGATCAATTTACAACAGGACATTTGTCGGCTGCTATGAAATTAGATGCTCTCAAATCATCTCATCCTATACAAGTACCAATTGCACATGCGGAAGAGGTGAGTAATGATCTTCCAAATGTTGTCGCATGCTTGCTTAGAACAAGGAAGCATAATGATACTCATAATGTCGGCCTCTTTCTATTGCCCTCATCAAAACTATTTAGGTGGAACAAGTATTTGACGCCATTTCTTACTGCAAAGGAGGCTCTGTCGTTCGAATGATCTGTGCTGTATTAGGAAAAAAGGCTTTTCAGCGAGGTCTTGCCGACTATATGGAAAAACACAAATATGGAAACACGGAAACATACGATCTTTGGAATGCGTGGGAACAAGCCAGTGGTATGCCTGTAAGAGAGCTAATGAAGAGCTGGACCGAACAAATGGGATTCCCCATGCTAACCATTACAAAGGAATTGTGGGAATCAAATCAAGTCGTATTGGATGTACATCAGCAATGGTTCCTCAGTGATGGTAGCGAATTAACTCCCGAAGAAATAAACAAGAAATGGACTATTCCCATCATAACCGGTACTGCAGATGGAGTTCAAGCAAACATGACTTTGATGCGTGAACAAACTGGTACCATTACGATTCCCCTTCCTTCTCCAGAGGGATGGGTGAAGTTAAATGCTAATCAGGAAGTTCCTTTGCGGGTTTGTAATACACCTGAAATGCTCCGACGCTTGGAAGATGGGATCCGTTCCAAAACGATGCGCCCTAGCGATCGGGCTGCGGTATTGGCGGATACCTATGCTTTTGTCAAGGCAGGTAGAACGGCACCCGAGATCTTGGTGAAACTTCTAAAAAGTTATGAACAGGAAGATTCCTACATTGTTTGGCAAGGTCTTGCGGGAGTCTTACAGGGGTTGGATATCATTGTGACAGAGGACCCTGCCATGAGATCAAATTTCTTCAAACTAGCTCGCAAAATTGTCTTGAGATTGTTATCTCAAGTTGGTTGGGAACCAACTGAGTCCGATGAGCATTTGACCGTATTGTTACGTTCTGTCATGATAAGTCTCTTGGGATCATTCTGTTATGATGACGAATCAGTAGCTACCGAGGCCAAGCAGAGATTCGCCAAATTCTTGGAAGATCCCAATGATGTGGAGTCTCTTCCTACCGATATGCGAACCCCCGTCTTTCAAATTGTCTTAAAGATTGGAGGTAAGGTCGAATACGATCAATTGGTAAATTATTACAATACAACCACAGACAATGCCGAACGCAAGCATGTTTTGTCGTCATTGGGTCACACTCCAGATCCAACCCTTAAATACAAAACTCTTGAATGGTCAACGTCCGGTGCTGTCAAGGTACAAGACTTCTTTTATGCCATGGGGAGTGTCGCGAATTCTTGTAAAGAGGGTCGAGAGATGAGTTGGAAATTTTTTCAGGATCATTTCGAGGCAATACGTAAAATGATTGGGAAGGGTAGTTCCTCCCTTATGGATGCATGTATTGTATCATGTGTCGGTTCATCTGCCTCGCTACAGTTGGCAGATGAAGTAGAAGATTTTTTTGTACGCCATCCTCTCCCGGGTAGCGCCAGCAAAATTGCACAAACCTTGGAATCGTTACGTGCGAATGCTAAATTTTGGGAGCAACTTCAGACCAGTCCATTGTGTGAGGATTCCTTTTGGGAAACTCTTGTTGATTAATTCTCCATGAGTTGGCTTTTTCATTGAATCCACTAGTAGGAGATTAGTATATTTGAATTCTAAACGAATTGTATGTGCCTTTACCATAAAAAATGAATCCATGTCACTCTTGTTAGGCAATGTTAATGGTGAAAGAGCGGAGATTAGTATCGCGTACTTTGAAAAAGAGGTTACTTTCCGACCCAAAGTGGCGTTGTGATGCCGAGATCAATAAGAACCTCTTTTGATACTCAAACACACACATGTTAATGTAAAAAAGACATAGGTGTTTGATAACTTCAAATTATGTTTCTCGATTTGTTTCAATTCTTACTATTTCATGTGTTTCGTCCATAATCTTGAATACCAAATGTAAATCTCATCATTCATGATTTCAATGACGTGTCCTTCCGTATAACATTGTTATTTTCCTCCTCTAAGGCAACACTTTGTCAAAGGTGCTGTGCCGTACGGTCAACCATCCTACTGCATTGATAGGAATCGTAGTTCCTTATAGTTCTGTTGAAAATTCATCTAACAAAGGTCTGCCTCAGATTTCATCTTAGCTCCTGATCCCTATGGCGCCGTGAGGCAAAGTGAATTTACTCCTCAGCTTGTTTCAAGCCTGTTTCCTTTCTGATGAGTCAGATCTTTCATAAATCAACTATCAACATGACCTAGGCTTTTGTCTATCTTTCCAAAGAAAGAAGACTACAACGTTTTCCAATGAAGTTTCCATTGACACACACCTCAATCCCAAAAATCCTAATTCACAGAAGATCATTCATGATTATTGTAATTTGAACATGACAAATATCAAGGATATTTTCGATTTTCTTAGCTCCTTCAATTACAGCGTGCACACTTTGACTTTACCGAGAGGCGCGACACTTTTGTTTTATCACTATGATTATGGAACGTGATGGCACAGAAAAATAATTTGTTAATGCAGCCAACTGTATGACTGACCAAACTCTAGAAGAACCGGAAGAATGCATCAAGTGATCTTTTTTATTTATGGAAGTAGACATCTCCCTAGACATGGAAGAATGGATATTGTACGTTAAACTGCTCAGATGTATGTCCATACAGGACTTTGTCCAAAGACTCAGCCATCTAAAAACTGGATTTCTTGGAGGAGTTATCACCAACTGAAACTCAGGACTTGGAGGCTCCCAAGATTCTACAACAAACAATGCAAGGAATTCAGCAAGGGATCACGGCAATCCTTTACAGTGATCATAATAAACACTCCATGGTCCTCAAGTGTATGTCTCCTTATGCAAAGGAAGGGATACAGTTCCCACCCCAATGTTTAAGTTCATCTTGAACTCAAACCAAATTAAAAGCTTGTTTGCGTGTGGGCGTTCAAAATTGCGCAATACGACTATCAATTTTCTTCAGCATACAACCAGGAACAGCAAGAAACTGAGTTTTTGCATCCCATTGTATCCCAAACTTGTCCTTAAAGCTTTAAATGATCACGGGTTGTGCTATATTTAGGTGCTTACCTTGTTGAGACCTATCAATCTTGTATTCAACATAATCCTCCAATCCTCCAATGTCATTGCATTCAACATACTCCATCATCTGTCTTATATATTTTTCATCCTTTAATTTATGAACCACTAATTTAAGGTACGACAAGTTTCATTACCCATGTTGAGGTAGGTATTCTTGCATGGCTGGTACCTTCATTTAATGATTGGTTCCCAAACATTCCTCTTCATCATGCTCTGATCTTTCTCATCAACAATTTTTACTCTTTTTTCTCTTGACATGGCTTGATCATATTTTAGAGATGCTACTGTCATCTAGTAATCCAGCTCCGGTAGAGGCATATTCATTTCAGCAACATTTACCGATTTCTCTAGATTTCTATTGATACCATGCTATTTTTGCCTAACTTATATCCTTGAAGTACACCTTGTTAAATAACCCAAAGTGAAGCGTCTCACATCTAGGATCCCATATACGGTATCTATTAATCTTATTATCATCAAGATCCAGCATACGTGCCATCATATCTGCAGTTCGCTACGCGATATTAGGCAGCTTGTTGTGGAGCTTGAAAACAGCTTAGTGATAGGCACAAATAACATTTTGATCACATTGAACACGTTTCCCTCTATGTCAGCAATCTTTTTTGACTTTTTCTTCTTTACTGTTTCACAATGGTAATTGTATTTTTCCTTGGTGGGTTCTATTGATTGCTGGACCAAGTACTATGCAACGTTAATGCCAAATCTGCTATCAAATCGCGTCATCGATAATAAATCCCTGCCACTCAAGAATTCCATAATGGCAACTGTATCGGTCTTTCCATTTATCATTATTTCTTGCGTGCGATATGACCCAGTTTTACACAACAATTGCAAAGTTAAGTTTGATTTTCATTAACTTTTGCTTCCTTTAGCTACGCACCTTAAAATGCTCTCAAATGGACTTCATCTTGATCCTTAATGGCCTTGCCTCCTTTTTACTTCAATTTAATTATCTGTAATGTTGAAACATTACATTTTTCACATCACATAACATCTGGGATAATCTAAAGGATTCACAATGCAAATATGTCAGTAGATAGCAGTATTGTTAAAAACGAATTTTCCAAAATACCAAGGTTCAATTTATCATCAAATACCAGGTTGAATGAATCGTTAAGTTGGTGAAGATTATACCACGAAGGAAAAAAAAGCTTTGAATACTATAGTTCATTCTAATAAATTGGCACTCTCAGAGATATCAGATATTATAGCATAGAGGTATGGATACAAAGATACTATTCACTTACTAATTGATACATAGACAATTGCATCAGATTGCAATTTTATCCGATTGAGATGTTCGAAAAATAGTACGTTCAAATGCTGTTTGCCAAGTATAAATTAGGCAAAATTTGTGATTCTAGAACACATCTTTTGCTCTCTAAACAAGTGCATCAAATATTCCCGTAGGAATAGTATGGTTGGTTAAATCGCTCTCACTACTGCTGCATCAAATTTTAATCAAAGTTTGGCTATTAGACAGTGTTTTCCCTTCGTGCACGATTTGAAATCATTCCTATAATACGAACATCGTTTTGCCTTCCTTTTCAAACCGTGTTTTTGCACTCAAGATCAAGCGTTTCAACATTGTAAGATGGCCTGGTATTTCTACTTCACCAGTGGTTACTCTGGGAAAAAAATGAATGGCAACGTCATATCATGGTGAATCTCTTTGGTTAGAATAATTGCCAACACTTTCACTTACTAGCAAATCACTTATTTTCAATCATTAGGAAAAAAATGTTGAGTTCTTTCAGATATATGAAGTTATAGTTCCTTTGCAATCAAATATAATGGTTGAGGTTTATGCTTTTTAAGTGCTGTTACTGTACAACGTGATGGTCAACATATGTCAAGGACAAGAATGATCAGAAGTACACGCGTGCACCTACTTCTGCTTATGATGTCCATAGACAACAGTCTCAGATAGTTGATTTGTAATTCCTTCGTAATGAAAAAAATTGATTAGTCCGTGATATAAGTCCTTGAACTCAGAAAATTAAAAGCTAAACTCTTCCGCTCGGCGACAAATTAAACTCTTGACATGTTGTTTGTAGTAATAAATATCTTAAGCTATTTGGGATGTACTGTCTGGAATATCTCAACAATTGACAATTCATCTTTGTCACGTAGACACTTCTTGACTTCAACTTTACCTTTCGCAACGTTATTTAAATGACAATAATACATTTCAATTCTTTAAGATGAAAGCAAATATCGTAACCTCTTCAGATAATTGCCCAAATATCAGTTTGAGATCATTCCTATTGAGTTGCCATCATATCTCTACGCTGATAATACCATTTCTGCTAAACTAAAAATCATGAAATGAGGCAATGTATGATTTAATCACGCGGTGAAATACTAAATTTAGTATATCCTAACATAATTGGAAATTTCATACGAAATTTGCTTGATAATACTTTCCCACCATCTTGGCCAAATAGCTTGTTTAGTAATGATACTAACGCAACTTCTGTGTTGACTTTGAAACTGCTGAATTTTTCGTGGAGATCCGAACCAAACTCTACGGGAGCATAAAGGATACACGGATTGAATCGTAAGGCATCAACAATCATTGCTTTGCCCCCAGAGTAATCACAACTACAATTTCGAAGGTTAATTGTTGTCAAGCATACATTGACCTTTAATGCTTCGGCAATTGCGATAACGCCATCAGTTCCGACATAGTTACTGTTAAGGTATAATGACACCAAGCCCGAGTTGACCTTTAAAGCATTCGCGAATGCAATTACCCCATCATCACCGATTCCGTTTTCTGTGAGGTGAAGTGTTGTCAACGACGAGTTAATCATCAATGCATCCGCGATAGCACTCGCGCCAACATTCTTGATGTTGTTCGTTTCAAGGTTTAATGACTTTAATGTTGAATTTATCATCAATACATCGGCAATTCGAATCGCACCCTCATGATCAATTTGATTCTTTGCAAGGTCTAATGATGTCATTATAGAATTGATTCTCAATGCATCAGCAAGCACATGTACACCATGAGTCCCAACTTGGTTGCCACTGAGGTTTACCGAAATCAAGGATTCATTGATTTTCAATGCATCTGCAATCGCCACGACACTATCACTTCTGATGTCATTACGTCTAAGTTTTAAATTTTTTAGCGATGAATTGATTTTCAAAACATTAACAATTGCCATCACACCATCCCCAATGCTGTTTCTACCAATGTCTAAGAATGTCAGTGTAGAATTGACCTCCAACGCACCAGCAATCGCAATAGCACCGTTGATCTTGATATCATTATTCCTAAGATTCAATGTTATCAAGGATGAATTGACCTTCAAAGCACTAGCTATGGCAATCGCACCATCATCTCCAATTTTATTCTTATGAAGGTCTAATAATGTCAACGATGAATTGATCTGCAATGCACGAGCAATTGCAATCGCACCATCACCTCTAATTGAGTTTCGATAAAGGACTAATGATGTCAACGATGAATTGAAATGCAGAGCATGCGCGATGGCAATAGCACCTTCATCTCCAATTTCATTCCAATGAAGGTCCAATAATGTCAGGCAAGAGTTGACACTAAGCGCATGAGCTATCGCAATAGCTCCCTCATCTTCTATTTTATTCTGATTAAGGTCTAATGATGTCAAGGAATAGTTGGTACTGAGAGCAGGAGCAATTCCATGTGCAATCTTATTGCCAAGGCAACTAGTCGCTGCAATCACTAAGGATTTCAAGGTCTTACTCTTAGAAAGGACACACGAAATAGATTCTTGATGTCTTTCCGAGAACTGTCTCCAAATCTGTATCTCAGTATAAGGCGGATACCAGAAAATTGGACATTTCATCTCGCTGTGGCTCACTACTCCGCAAATGTGGCATGATTTTTGAATACTCATCGCAAAAGTGAAAAGACAAAACTATATTGGGGCTTAAAAAAATGAGAATAGTAACATTAAAGAAAAAACTAAATCACCAAGAAAGTTCATTATAGATTTATTTCGGTGCAAAAAGGTTCTTTACAGAAAATTGTTTGTTTTCAGAAGGCATGATTTTTTTAATTGTTCAATATTGTGAAACACATTTTCTTTACCCTCACGATTAGCATAATACTGAAGGCTACGTATCACACTTAGAGTGGTTGCAAGTGATGGATAACTGCGCTTGGACACCATGTTGTTGATGGGATTATTGTTTCCCTCCTTGAGTACTTGACTCACAATTTCATCGTCATCAATATACATTTCATCAATAGGTTCCATAGAATCTACATTAATCAGCTCCTTGGCGGAAATATCTCCTTCTTCCAGCTTTGCAAGGTCCAAACTCTCTACGATGGAGCTTAGTTCAATATCTATGTCTTCATCTAAAGATAAATTGAAACTGGGTTGATCATCATTGCTATTTACTTTTGCTTGTTGAGGTGCAGGTAAGAGGTCACTTTTGACCCAACATTGTCTGATTACGTTTTCATCCATATTATCAATTGCCTGTTGAATCATGTTTAAGCTTATAGCCATATCAATAATCTTTTCAAGTTTAATTTTTTCACCGGGTTTTGAAGCATATGGTTATCCAAAATTTGAAGTAATTGAAGTAACTGGCACATTCGAAATTTGCAATTAAATGATGAAATGATGCCAGGTTGGCATTCAGATTTACAATGTGGTGGAAGAAAGAAAATGCCCAGGTGCTCTAAACAAAAAATGTGTCTTGAGAACCATTAGGACCTTTGCAGCTGACACTTGAGAACTGGCATTGCCACAAATACAGGGGAGACAGTTCCACCATTTTGCCATCCCTTTTGTGAAGTATCATAAAACACATTAAACGTCTCATTGATATTCACATTTTTTAAGCTACGGGGATTTTTGCCACATGGGATATTTGCGGTTTGAATATACGATCATCTGCTCAAATACATATAATAACCGTCACATGCTCTTTCAATCTCTTTGTATTTGTGTTGTCTTTAGTTGCAGTTTTATACATTTGCAGAGACACAGTCTTGTAGAGCAGTGCAGCTTCATCAGCATTTATGATATCTTGAATTTCAAAGTCTCCTAAATGTGTGTTGATATAACACATCCGATTATGTAAGTCGCTTGTAATTTCAAAAGATCTTCCTTCTCCACATCACATTACACTTGTTACTCCAAATCTCTTAAAAAATCCTTGTATGCATCCATTAGATACTTTATCTTTAACGTTTAGTTTCTGCGCAAAACTGGTTACTTTATGTAGATACATATCTCCTGTCACATTTAGCTGGGTTGCATTTTTCACTTGAACGAACCAACAATACGTTACGCGATCTACAGATTTTAGCGGGTAGTCAGCAGTAATGACTATTCTTTTTCCTGCGGGCTTGAATGATCTGTTCCTTTACTCCGTCAGCTTGTGTTCCATCATGAGTTTATTCTTCAGAATTCTCGTGATTGCACACACACATGCCAAACTTCAACGCCATATCTTTGTGAGAATATCCTTCTTCAGATAAAGCTAAAATTTTCTCTTTAGCTTTCATCAATATTTGCTGACTTTTTTCATGCATGCTGGTGCGGGTGTGTTGGAGGAGATTAACTTGGATTGTGATGATTGCAAAATGTTCTTTACACAATTTGCATTTAAATGTTACCCCAGGCTCATAGGCCATTGCTTTTTTGTCCATTTTTAGATCTTTTTGCAATATTAATGCACAGTAGTGCGTTAATAATGTGTGGTGTTTTGGATGCATTGGATCAGGGTGCCATTGCAAATATAACCAAAGAGTTTCAACAAATTTAAAACTTCTTTCCTGGCATTCTTCTAGTTGATATGCCGAATCTGACGTACCTTTGAGTCAAGATCTTTAAGATAATACCTAACACTATAGGTTGTAAGCAATACAGTCTAAATAACTTTTAGAAGTTAATTTAGACTAAGAGATGTGTGTGTGTACCAATACTGGAGACGTCCAATGTTATTGTTTGTACATAGTACATAGTACTAGAATTCATATTCTTATATTTACTCATCTAAAGTTGGAATAAGTCACATATTCGACTGTTCATCTATATATTTATATATATTGTCCACAAATTCAGTAATATTGCTT
>CAAAJI010000453.1:25516-39860 GCA_900642245.1 Fragilaria radians | reverse complement strand
AATCAAAGATTATAGTGTTATCAGGGACATCACTGATAATACCTAAGTTAATGCCATGCACCATTGTAATGAAGAGTGCATCCAATTCGGATGACCAAACGTTATCTCTCACAGACTTACCAAATCTTGTTCATCTCTGTAGGCGTAGAATACTGTTTGAAAATCGGTCTCCAGACTTGAATCCCTTATGCATTGAAGTACCCTTTTATATGTATAACGGCTATGGGACCACCAACAATAAAAATGTCTTTTTTTGAGCAACATGCCATTAACCCATTAAACATGCAATTGCCGTCCCTATAGCCATTCTTCATTGGGTTCCACTTTTACGCAACGACTCTTGAAAGATACCCATTGATCTATTCGTAATGTGTTGAACGGGCGGGAAATGGCGGAGTTTTGTTGGATGAATATAATGATTATTGTATACGGTATACAATTTTACTGTTGCCTATTGTATAGTGTACAAAGGTTTATATACATCAGTTCAGTAACAATTTCACTTTAGTCACCTATATATGAAGTACCATATAAGGTTTCTAAAGTCAGGAAGAACTCTGTAGTGTTAATTGTATTTAAAATTTGAGATGAACTTTTTAACCTATGTTCATAGTTGTATTAAAGTAAATCATCAAAACAAATATTGATCATTCCAATGGTTACTAAACGAGCTCTGAGTCAAACATCATCTAAGCAAGTGCAATAATACGCTAGATCTATAATTCATAGGGAATATCAAGACACATGATACATCTTCCCCTAGCAAAGCAAACTATTGGAGGAGACATTTCAGACTTAACAACGCATTTGGCTCATGCTCTATGAACAAAATCTTTAATCACAATTTTATAATTTAATCATTTGTAATATCCCTGTGCTGGAAAGCAATTTCAATCTTACCGTTTGCAGTTACGCACATGCAAGTTGAATTAAGTTTATTGATCAAGTTACTGGCAGTGAATACCAAAGTCACAAATCTAATTTAGACAGACGCCTTGATGTCAAAGTCGGTAGAAGCGGAATTTCTTCTTTCTTGAATTCTTTAATCTTCGATACTTGTATTGTGCCTTCATTTGTTTCATCTTCCTTCGAATGTTATCGAAGTCTTCAATAATCTTGGCTATTGTTACAGTTGCGACTTGCATATTGTGCATACGCATTTCGGCAGTTGGCTTGTCGTGAGGTAAATCCTGTACAGGCATAAATACTCAGGTTTCTACCTTATAGATGTTTAAATATAAAACATCAATATAATAAGTTTCTTATTTAGAAAGTAGAAAGACTTCTAATTAGAAGTTCCTCTTTAAAATATAAGGAAGACAACCGTTATGAGTTTTCCTTTTTATAAAAGGAACAGTAATGGATTCTTGTTGGAAAAATCAGGAAGATTCTTCCAGTAAGAATCTTCGTTATTCTAAGAATCTAGAATAATTACTAATTCTCATAATTTCTGTTTTTTCGTATTTTACAACCACTTTTACTTTTCTTTCTTTATCTTAATGAATTATGATTCATAAATAATAAAAATCATGAAACGAGGTAAACGTAGGAATTTATCAAGAAGTGAATATTGAATTCAGTAGGTTACCATGATTGGAAATTTCATACAAAATTTGCTTGATAATACTTTCCCACCATCTTGGCCAATTAGCTTTTCTAGTACTGATACTAACGCAACTTCTGTGTTGACTTTGAAACTTCTGATTTTTTTATGAAGATCCAAACCCAACTGTACGGGTTCATGAAGGATACTAGGATTGAATCGTAAGGCATCAACAATCATTGCTTGGCTCCCCCCAGAGTAATCAAAAAAACAATTCCAAAAAAGGTTCATGCTTGTCAAGCATACATTGACCTTTAATGCTTCGGCAATTGCAATAACACCATCATTTCCGACATAGTTTCTGTTAAGGCTTAATGACACCAAGCATGAGTTGACCTTTAGAGCATTCGCGAGTGCAATTACCCCATCACTACGGATTCCGTTTCTTGTTAGGTCTAGTGTTGTCAACGACGAGTTAATCATCAATGCATTCGCGATAACACTCGCACCAGCATTCTTGATGTTATTCATTTCAAGGTTTAATGACTTTAATATTGAATTTATCATCAATACATCAGCAATTAGAATCGCACCCTCATGATCAATTTCATTACTTGCAAGGTCTAATGATGTCAACTCTGAATTGATTCTCAAAGCACCAGCAAGAACATTTATACCATGAGTCCCAACTTGGTTACCACTAAGGTTTATTGAAGACAAGGATAAATTGATTTTCAATGCATCCGCAATCGCCAAGACACTTTCACTCCCAATATCATTACGTCTAAGTTTTAAATTTTTTAGCCATGAATTGATTTTCAAAGCATCCACAATTGCCATCACACCATCATCTCCAATGCTGTTTCTACCAATGTCTAAGGATGTCAGTGTAGAATTGACATCCAAAGTACCTGCAATCTCAATAGTACCGTTGATCTTGATATCATTATTCCTAAGATTCAATGTTATCAAGGATGAATTGAGCTTCAAAGCACTAGCGATGGCAATCGCACCATCATCTCCAATTTTGTTCTTATGAAGGTCTAATAATGTCAACGATGAATTGATCTGTAATGCATGGGCGATGGCAATCGCACCATCATCTCCGATTGTGTTCCGATTCAGGACTAATGATTTCAAGCAAGAGTTGATCTGCAAAGCATGCGCGATGGCAATAGCACCCTCATCTCCAATTTCATTCCAACGAAGATCCAATGATGTCAAGAAAGAGTTGATACTGAGAGCATGAGCAATCGCAATAGCACCCTCATCGTCTATTTCATTCCAATTAAGGTCTAATGATGTCAAGGAAGAGTTGGTACTGAGAGCATGAGCAATTCCATATGCAATCTTATTCCCAACGTCTTTAGTCCCTTCAATCACTAAGGATTTCAAGGTCTTACTCTTAGCAACGACACAAAAAATAGATTCTTCCTGTCCGTCCAAGAAAAATTTCCGTATCGCTATGCTGGTAAAAGGTGAACCGTAATAGGCTTCGATTGGACATTCCATCTCGCTGTGGCTCTCTATTCCACAAATGCGACATGATGTTGGGAAGCTCATCGCAAAAGGAACAAGATTACATTATATGCCAAGATTTTCTTTCATCTCATTTGTTTCAACGGCTGACACGGCGGATAACTATGGTGCCATTCTTAATCCATTTATTGTCGTGGTTATGAACCGTTGGCAGCGATACTGTACTATCGTCAATGTAGGATTAAATACTGCTAGTAAGTATAGTTAAATTTAAGATGAACTTTTAAACCCATGTTCTTTTATTTGCATTAAAGTAAATCATCAAAACAAATGTTGATAATTCCAATACTTCCTAACTGAGCTATGAGTCAAATGATAATCTATGCTAATGCAATAATACACCAGATCTGTTATTCATTGGGAATACCCTGACACATGATCCATCTTCCCCTAACAAAGCAAACTATTGAAGGAGACATTTCAGACTCCATAACGCATTTGGCTCATGTTCTATGAAACAACGCATTTGGCTCATGTTCTATGAAACATATCTTACATCTCACATTTATAATTTTATCACATGTACTCTCTCTGTGCTGGAACGCAATTCCAGTCTTGCCCTTTGTAGTTACGCACATTCAAGTTGAATTACGTTTATTGATCAAGGTACCGGTAGTGAATACCAAAGTTATTGATGTCAAAGTCCGTAGAAATGGTATTTATTATTTCTTGGAATTCCTTAATTCTTGAAACTTGTATTGAATGTTATCGATATCTTCAATAATCTTGGCATTTGTCATAGTTGCAGCTTGCATATTGTGCAGATGCATTTCATTAGTTGACTTTCAAAGTGCTAAAGTTAGAATACAAAAAACATGCAGCACTATCAGATTGTGGAATCTCAAGAAATTCATCAAAGATCAGGTTGCTGAACGACTCATCTGTCTGAATCTGGTTGATGAGAAGCTAGCTTGATATGTGATGGGAAAAATTATGACTGAACTGACAAGTGGCGAAACGAAAAAAGGAGGTGAGTGTCAAATCATATGTTTAGTGTCACTCAATAATGTATAGTCCCACTTGAAAATGATTTATGGTCGCACCATGTTTTTATCGCCATTGGTCAAAAGGCAACCTTAAATGAAGATAGATCGTGACAACAGTGTATTAAAATAAGCGTATTTACGACTCAGGATGCCCATGGATCTTGTATTGAAGTAATGGATCAGCTGAGTCATGATCGCTCAGCAAAATGCCTAGTAAGTGGGTCATTTAAACATTCGCTGTAACAAAATTAATTTGATGTGAACTATTTACTTTGTTGTGTAAGCATAAGGCAAGCTACGCCAAAGCAGAAAAAATGTGGTAAGAAATGAAATCTATTTATTTTAGATTCTAGCTGTAAGAAAGAGGTTCCTTTCAAAGCATGCAATGGGAGGAGACTGGCTTGATTATCAGGTATATCCACTTTTTTCAATCTGAACTTCTGTTCATTCAATTAGATTGGTGTCGATGAAACCAAATTGCCATTGCCTCACATAATAATGACTTGGGGTGCTATACTTGTCTTCCAATCACTGACATGGAGACAGAATTGTCATATTCAATTTTTTCAGATACGAAAGCCATAACATGTGCTAATGTAATTCGGTACCTTACACTTTCTGCATCTAGTTTTTGTGCAAAGCGTAATACATCAATTACAAATTCATCACCCACGTCTTATTATTTGGTATTAAAATAGTAATTTTATTGCTGGTGTCATTTTTTAGTTATTATCATTTTTTGCAAGATAATTGATATTAATGCACTGCATGTGTTTGATCATGTCCCGGACAAAGCTAGTTTATTATTGAGATTTGAAATACATAAGTATATATTCTGCGCTTTGACTATGCACTTGCTGCTACAGTAAATATGCAAGAGTCACCTTTATTTGGAGTCAAATATGCAATGTGAGTGAGATCAGCATTATTTGTGAGTTCCTTCATGTCTTTAAATGTTATAGCATTCAAATCACCAAAACTTCAAAGCAGCGTGCTGGTGTGTCACACATGGCTAATGATCTCAAATACCAATGACCGAAACTGCTCAGGACGCAAAATTTGTCACAATCAATGTTAATTCAAGGTTTACTCGGGCTTCTGCTGTTGGAAGATTTCCACAACACTATCCATGGTGCCCCTATTCAAATAACGTTCATGATTCAAAGCCCTATATAATAGATGTATGATACTAGCACATCACTTTGCCCATGTGCATCAACTTCTATTTCAAAGAGATTGTATTGCTCATTGTTGCCATAATATTATTCTTAATTTAACTTTACTGAATTTCATCCTTACGTGTGCCTTATTGTACATGTATCCAAGCCATTAGCACCTTTCAGAATGTTTCTTTCGATATTTTGCATATCAGTAAGTGTTCTTCCTCATCTTTGTATCATCGACTTATAATCAAAGTCCTATGCATGAATAAATGTCATCACTCTTCATCATTTGCCTTGTGAATATTAACTTGTGCATCATTATTGTTCGTAACCTTTGTACGAGCATCTTGCAACAATGTTTCCGCGTTTCCTAATTGTTGGAGAGAAACATTTACAACTTTCGCTGCATCTTTCAACGATTCCATCCATAAATGGTATTCGTCACCCAATACATCAGCGTCATTTTTTATGTCCAACCATCGCTTGAACGAATTCACCACGCCACCAAAATAAATGTTGGCATTATTTCGATTCAAAACGGCATCTTCGTAGTAGCACTTTCTGTTCAAAGTTTTTAGATCCACAACATTGTTTTGTGCTTCTTGATCCATCTTGACATTCATAATTGTGAAATGAACAGGATGCCTCGTGTTGTAATCACTAATTGTTCCACGTTTTCACAATCAATCGTTCGAACCATCCGTTTAAAATTCTATTTCAATGTAAGCGATTCCATTTCGTCAATCCTTGTAGACATAAGAAGGGGAACATGGTTCCGTGCTTTGTCTACACAGATTGTCCATTCTTGTCAATATTCAATTTCAAATTGCAACGGAGCGAAATACAAACGGTAGTTTTCCCACAGTACATTTTTATCTGGTAAAAAAAATCTGAAAACATCTCTTTACGATAATCACTTTATTCATGAAACAACTAAGACCAATCAGCACAATTTCAATCCTCGAACTTGGGCCACACATATTAGCATAAGAAAAAACTGACTGCTCAAGTAACATGCAAGCCATAACACAAAAACAAAGGAACACTTACCAGCGTTTTGTATTTCAAGTCATTTAGTAGTAGATGACCATACTATATGGCTGTTAGTAATTGACAAAAATCTGTACCCCAGATACCCTTGTTAAGTTGTTTACCTTGAAATTCATATCCAAATAGCAGAAGTGGATCAACAAACAATGACACATTAGCAGTCAAGCAAATACCTGTATGATCAAAATGTCAAAACACAGTATTGTGGCGTTCAATCATTATTAATGCATGTCGTCCATTCTTAATCAGCAGATCTATTGTTGGTAATGAATGAAGTACTTGGTCAAATGTGGGCACCAAAATGGTATTGCATTAAAGTATGGCCAAACAAAGTTGAAAGATTTGTCACAAGATGATGAAATTGTGTTGACAGAAAGTGAGATTTGATTAATTCAAGATGAAATATGGATCTATGATACAGGAGTAACCTGTTACATGGTTAGAAATAACATTAGATTAACTCTAAAGAAATTTACTGATCTTCAAGTCACTTAGTTTCTTCAAAAATGAAAAATCGGAATCAGGATGTAAAATGGCTGAGGGATTGAAATTCAATCATTTAGCATAAGCAGTGCCTTGACTCTGGGTGCCAGCATGTAAAGCAATACATAAAGACTAGTAATGTAAAGAATACAGATTCCATAAATTTGATAAGTGAAAAGCCAAGTACTGGTGGAGAATGGTAGGTACCTTGTTAGGCATAAATATGTGTATGTCTACAGAAAATAAAAGATCTTGAAACTTGCAACCTTTAAAGATCATAGTTTGAAAAAATTCATCAAGTGAGAGTTGTGAAGCGAATATCTGTGCCTCTACATGGAATTTCGAAGGGGATCACTGCTTTCCAAGACTTTGACACTGTCATCACAAGAGATGTCCAATGGCTTAATGTAACGTGATGGGAATGAAAAATCTCGTCTAACGGCCTTACGTGAGTCCTTAATAATACATGAAACACACGCAGGAAAACCGTTCACAGAAAAGTCTAGATCTTGAGAAAGAAAAGTAATTTTCTTCGTACGCCCTAAATTTCTTCGAAATCGACCTGTTTCAACAGGCCCGTCGAGTGTGTATATCGTTTCTTTGTGAGTATTATCCTTTGATTTTCCATTTATTTTCAGTGACGATGAACATTTTTTCAAAGCCATGCAGCATTTGCGCAATGGAAAGCCACGACGAGATGGAATGTCCACTCAGTTGTTTCATCGCTTCACCTTATCGAGAGATACGAATGTCGCTTAGGTGTTCGACATACCGGTTGACTGAAAGAATGGAATCATTTATGGCTCTCCTTGCTCACAGTACGACCTTGAAATCCGTAGAAATTAGAAAGACCGCGGTAAAGGATAAGGGTGTCATTGAAATCGCTAATATCTTGAAGGTAAATTCATGTTTGACATCTCTATCCCTTGTTGTGACCTACATTGGGTATGATGGAGCGATTGCAATAGCTGATGCTCTGAAAATCAACTCCTTCTTGATATCATTAAATCTTAACAGCAATAAGATTGGAAATGATGGTGCAATTGCGATAATGGAAGCCTTGAAAATTAATTCTTCATTGACATCATTGGACCTTAGCGACAACAAACTTCAAGATGTTTGCGCAATTGAAATCGCGGAAATTCTAAAGATCAACTCATCGTTGAAATCTCTAACTATTTATGGCAATTATATCGGTTGTAATGGTGCGATTGCAATTGCAAACTCTTTGATGGTCAATTCTTGTTTGACATTATTAGACCTTGGATGTAACCCAATCGGGAGAAATGGTGCAATTGCGATTGCTGGTGCGTTAGGGATGAATTCATCATTAACGACATTACACCTTGTAGACAATCGAATTTGCAATGAGAGTGCAATTCATTTTTCAAATGCATTGAAGATCAATTCCACGCTGACTACATTAAATCTTTCTCATAACGAAATTGGGACAAAGGGTGCAATAGCTCTTGCACCTTCATTGACTATCAATTCTTCAATAACAAAACTGGACTTAAAAAGTAACAATATCACAAATGATGGGATGGTTGCATTTGCAATGGCTTTACAGGTTAATTCGATCTTGTTGACATTAATCCTTGATAAAAACAGCATCCAAAATGATGGTTTGATTGCAATCGCTGAGGCTTTAAAAGTTAATGTAAGTTTGATTAGACTTAGTCTTATCTATTGTGGAATAGATTTGGATGGCAGGGCCTTGCTTGCCGAAGCATTGCGATATAATCCGACACTCGATTATTTGGATATTGAGAGAAAAAGGAAGAGTGGTTGGCATACTGTTGCTGCTTCCAAAGTCAATACTGAAGGTGATTTCAATGGTCTACTACAAAAGATCATTGGCCAAGACGGTGCGAATGTATTATCAAGCAAATTTCGCATGAAATATCCATCAGTCCAAAATTATCATTGCATTTAGATTATATCTTTATATATCATGATATGGATTTTTATAATTCCTAGATCTCCATAGCAACTCAGTTACAAAATTTGATTGTAGGTGATGATCCATGGAATGTCAAGACAGTTGTGATATGGCACCTGGAAGAAAGCTTCTTTCCTTGAATTTGACAGAGAAATTTAGCTTGATTGATGGTATACACTTAACTGAACATGGTATCCATTCCTTCACAAATCGCTGTTTTGCAGAAACTTGGTGGTTACCAACAAATCTGTCAATTCTATAATTGGTATTGGATGTTTCATTCGCCATGTATAATAAATGATTATTTTGAATTAAAAGAAAGGTTTCACGAAACTTAGCATCAAGAGATCACAAGAATCAACTTAATTTTATGTAGTCAACTAGAAAGCATTAACAATGCGTTCCTAATTATCAGCAAAGTAAATCACTTCTGATTTGATTAGCACTTTGAAACCAACAACTGAATGCTTCTGCACAACTTGCAAGCAGCAGGTCTGATACCATACAAGATGATTGAAGGCTTAGATGGAATCCCTCAAAAAGAGAAAATGTTTAAACAAAAGGAGAAATTATTCCTAACTCTTGGGATAGAGACTTTTCGAAAGGAGAGATCCGGCAGGGGAGGTCAGGTAGTAATGGTGCTTTCAATGCAATACTGTTGAAGTTGAGCAATGGAGAATACATATCAGGAGTGTTTGGAATTGATGGATATTCTGTCTTTGTAGACTTGCCTTAAATCATGAAAAGAAATCATGTTTTCTGAAATGGGAATTTTGTACCACATACCAGTTTTGTTGTATGATTTGACAAATTCAATCCAGGTATGACACTTGGCACTTTATTCATTGCATGACAACCGAATCAAGGAATTAACTGTACTATCAGGTATTAGACTCTCCTTGGGAATGGAGGTAGTTTAAGGTAACTTTCAACATTTTTTGTACATCTTACAGTTGTCAATACTGTGGTATATTTCAAACAAAGTATCTTCAGGCCATTTACAAGGATACATTTTAGAAAATTAATTTATGGGCTCACAATTCACACAAAATAAAGTTTTCAAGAACCACTTTATTCATCTAGTTCATGAAGAACCAAACTCCCAAAGCAACAACGATAGCAAAAGGGTAGGATTTGTTTGATCCAACTTCTTTTTGTTCTGCGGGTGTGTTTCTTTTTGTAAACTTGCAACAATAAATCCTTTCGGCTTAGCTGCTAAAGGTTCTATTCAAACTAACACACTAGAGAGAAAGCCCTTATAAACAAGACAAGAAAAAATATAAGACAACATAGCGGCATAATTAGTAAGCTGGGAACAATATTGTAAAACTAAAATCAGGCTTAATTGCCACCAACCAAATGCATTTTTAAGGGAGAAGCAAGAAACTCCTTAAAACTTGCCTCTACCTCTCAGAGCTCAAACTGAGAACCTGAACCCAATCCTCATTGACATTCCCCTGAGAGACGGAAGTAACCTACAAATCCTACGTTGAAAGGCTACGGTAGTAGTCTTAGTGTGAAGAGTTAGACCTAAAATCCCTCGTGAATGTATGAGCCTGAGCAGCTCCCCTTTGGGAAAACAATCGTTTCTTGAAAAGCTGGACATGTCCTTAAAAGCCGTAACTTACTGTGTTTCTACTTGTGCAATTACATTTTGAACAAAATTGTTACAAAGTAGACTATCATGGTTGCATAGTGCGCAAGTGGAGGCTTAGGTCTGAGCGACAAGATACACCAAGCGCAAAGTCAGATATTCGAAGTTTAGGAGAGGTGACACCAGATCTATGGCACGTAAGGCAGCTGGCATTGGAATCAATGGGCACAGTCTCTAATTGATGTTTCAATGCATGCTTTTCCCTCTCCCAATTCTAACGTGACTTCTTCTTATTCTTGGTTATTTCTTCATTATAAAAGTGGCAATTTAAGGTCAAGCTCTCAAGGTCAATTATAATTGTCCTCTAGGCTTCAACGGCTATGCTTGTTTCCTAAAAACGCTACGAGTGTCTTCAACAACTTTTGAGTTCAATTGTTGAAAGGAACTTCTGAAAAACACAGTTTACAATTATTTTCGACAAATCTTCAAAATCAATGGTTTTATGTGGAGTATAATTATTTTTTTGGCTATCACTTGGACCAAATCTTTATTTCTGGTAGAACGTTGTATTGTCAACTTCAAGTTTCAAATTTCAATATTTCTTACTCTGCCTTATTTCAATAACATCCTTATCATCATGAGTTCGCCAACAAAAGTGGATGTTTCCAATGACCAAAAGGAAATCGCAAAAAGACAAAGAAGTCATCTAGATTAAGTAAATTGCAGAACGGTATGCATTCCATAAGACCTGAAGACCGTCATTAAAAAGTCGTGTTGCTTCAAAAGTCTCAAAAATGCATAAGATATTTCATACATCATTTTTTTCCCTAAAGTGGAGATGCCCTAAAATCCTAAGAAGGGAAGCCCTACAGCCAAAAGAAGATATAGAGATGAGCGTAAATAGTCATCCAAATATCCTTCTGGGGAACTCCAGAGTTATCCCCAGGAAAGGAGAGTTTATCCAATGCAATAAAATTAAGTAAGACCTCTAAGTCGTATTTGTCTCTTTGAATCTTTTTAACATGAGCTACATGATCCAATCTAAACGAGGTTGTTTCGTAACTCATGCTGCCAACACGTACTTTCAATGTTTTCAGACCTCAACTAAGAAGACATTGTATTTGGATTAAGATGATGATAAATCAGAACAGTTATTACCATCTGCTTTAACCGAGGAAACAAAATTAATGTACAAAATATTATTTCATTTTAACCTCAACAGATGTCATGTCTGGAATAAGATTACTTGGCACATGTTCACAATCTAAGTGCAAATTGCCAACTCAACTGAAAATACCAGAACAGGCCTCAAGTGTGGGGACTACAGACACTTCAATATCCTGATACTGTATTGGTTTGAACCTGTACGGTATTTGGACCCAGTCTCAAAAATTCCAGAGACCACAGAAGACCTTGACACGTTGTGAGATTCAAGATATTGAAAATGGCTTGATTACAGTGTTAAATAAAATTTTATTACGCCAGCATCAGATTCTATTGGAGCAAGCAAGTATTTTTTAGACAGATGTACAAGTCTCAATCAACTTTCTAGATAAAATACCAAGTTCTGCTGTTAATGATAGTCACCTAAAGTTCAAGTCTAGAAAGGTCAATGATTAGAATCAGAGCTAAGGCAGATGACAAAGTAAACCATAGAGTCTTAAGGATCTCTAAGTCTCAGATTTCATTTACGCCGATTACATGGATATGGAAGAAAAACATAGAAACTCCTTGGGAATGATCTATGATACGTGATTATTGCGAAGATAGGGAGGGGAAAGATAGCAGCGCAAATCATAAATGCCTAGTAGAATGGAATAATATCAACAAGTCTCAGTCATGAGTGAATTTCTTTGCGCTAAGCCTCAGTAATCCTGCCTATAATCTCATTAGCAAGAAGTCATAACCTCACACATGCATACGCTTTCAGCAAGCCGCACAAGTATTTGGTACAAGTTTGGAATCCAAGTCCCAAAAGGAATCAAGAATGCCATTTAATTAGGCACAAAGAATGGAAATTATCTTTGGAAAGAAGGAATTAAGACAGAGTTTAAGCAACTTACAGATAATCAAACATTCAGAGTATTGGATTTAGGGGAGGGTGCTCCGACTGATTATCAGAAAATTCCATAACATATGGCTTTTCATGCTAATTGGGACCTAAGCACAGCAAGACTGGTTGCAGATGGTGAAGGCATTTTCTTAATTTTTATTGACTGTGTTATCCGATATATTGGGAGAAGTAAAGTTATGCATGATTTGTGCTTATACTTAGCTGAGATACAATGATGCTTGGCCAAGGAAGGGATACAAAGGGTTTGATTCAGTTTGATTCGATTGGATATCTTTTAACTTCAAAAAAAGTATCTTTTGTACATCCTATGGAGGTCAATGGTTCATTACTTTGCAAGAGTTGATTTTAGGAAGATGATACATAATCCCACAAAAATTTAGAACAATTTTTAATATTATCGAGAAACACATAATTCAACCAGTGAATTATCCATATTGACGACAACTGAGAAAACCAAAATTTATAAAATCGTAGCAGCATAGCCGTAGCCGAGTTGTAAACCCAAATGTTCCGTGACAAAGAAAAAATGTGTCACTTACAAACAAACGAAGTCATAAATTTGCTGACACCAAGGATTGTCAAAAAAGACAAAATTCAAGAATAAAATTCACTTTTTCAAACTTCCAGTAGTAATTCTTGATTCCATTGCTAACTCACTTCGCTTTTCTCTTACTTTTCAATCCCTATTCATAGGTGATCTTCATAGAATGCTAGATGAACTGCTAAATCACTAATTCACTATTAAAGACATCGATTGTGAACCTAAATAGTGTAAACTATGTCATTCGTGTTTCGTGCTTATTCATGCTTTTTAGAGCAATGAAATAGTTTGTTCCGTCAAAATTTCTTGAAGAAATATGATCCTATACCCTATACTGAGGCTAGAATGGAAGCATTACTACCACATGTAGAAACAGTGAAAACAAGATTTAATTTTTATGACTTTATTATTTAATCAAGTTGTGGTCAAAGTTGTAGATGAGATGGAATTATCCTATCCATATGCCAACGCGCACATTTTCAACAGATAACTGGAAAGGAAACTTTCAATGTTTGGATCATACACAATTTCTATGACATGGCATTGCTGTTGACTTGGTACAATTTTCTTCCCCTTCCTCATCATTGGTATCCTCATTCTTCTAATGATGATGGTGGTTGCTGTTGTCACTACTACTACTACAATGACTGCAGTCATCTTGTTCTTCATTAAATCCCATTTGATCCATAAGATTCATCATGAGTGTTGCGGCATGAGCCGCTCTGGCACGACGATCATCATCGGTTAGGTCTCCCCGTTGTGACATGTAACGAATTCGATTCGCTTCCTTCATAAGAGATTCTAATTCCGTATATGCCTTGGACTCTTGAGAATGTTGTTTGCGTTTTAATGCTTCTTCGGGTGTTTCTGGTTCTTGTAAATAGACATCATCATCATCATGATTAGTAATGTCAACATCATCATGGTCATTATTATCAATGTCATGATGAAAAGGTTGTGACGACAAAAAGGGATTAGGTGAAGTCAATGAAGAGGGAACTGTTGTTGCAGGAGGATTTGATTGTGTCGTAACTTGTGTTTTAATGGTTGTCTCCGAAGTCGTCTTTGTTCGATTCTTTTTTTGAATTGCCGATGACCAAACAGTTCCCTCAATCGCTTCAATGATCCTAGCAAATCCATCCTTATCACGATCCTCATGTCCCTTTCGTTGTCCATCATAGGATATATCTGCTTCAATATATTCATATCCATGATCTAAGCACCAAAGAATACGTTTGGAATATTCCTCCTCATGATTTTTACCCCGCCATTGCTCGGGTGTTTCGAACGATTGGACTGAAATTCCAACACAAAGTTGAAGTAGGTAATTAGAAGTAGATGATTCTTGTGAATGACTATTACTTTCCTCCGATACAATGGTTTGTAAATCAAGAAAGGAACTTCCATTGAAATAATCTGGATTGTATTC